>FXXK01001470.1:0-31063 GCA_900184695.1 Betula pendula | reverse complement strand
TCTCTCTCTCTCTCTCTCTCTCTCTCTCTCTCTATATATATATATATATACAAATGAGTCTCTAAAATTGTGAGAAGTGGCATCCTATTTGACATACAAGTGTCTCCATTATGCAAAAACACATGACAATTAGCACCCATTTTACAACCAACTGTAAAATGTTAGTTTTATAGTTAAAATGTGATATGTTAAGTTATCTTTTCAAGTAACGTTTCATTCGTATATTTATCTTCAAAATCAACAGACTTCAAAAACTACAAATTACCAAATAAAACTGACTTCCAGGAGAAAAGCAAATCTAATACTTCTATCGTCTCTCTACCTCTATTCTTTCTCCTTCCTCCACGCCAAGATTCTCTACCCTCTATTCTTCTCCTTCCTCCCTGCTAAGTAAGTTTTCTGATTACATTTTCTTTTTAAAATTCATTTTGTGCTTTGTTAATTATTTCTCTAGTTACTGTATTTCTCCACCAATATGTCTTAGTAATTGTGTTTGGTAGTGTTTGTACGAGTGTTTTGGTATTTTTGCATTATGTTGGTCACATCGTTGTAAGAACACTCACGAAAAACTTATACTAAAACATCCGTATATTTTTCTTCAAAAAAAAAAACACCGAACTCAAAAAATGCCAAAAAAAAAAAAAGCAAAATCAAATAAAAAAGAAAAAGAACAGAAAAAAANGAAACAGAAAAAAAGGATTATTGTTTATTTGATTATTGATGGGTACTTTCAGTTGATAAAAGGGAAATAGATGGGTAAATGAAAATAGATGGAAATTATATTTATAGGGCCATTTTCTCTAGATCCTACCTTTCTCTGATGAAGCCACGCTCCTCATCCGCTTCCTCGGTGGCCTTTCACTTGGTGGGGTCTCTTCCACCTTCAACTTCTTGAATGAGAAACCTCCTATAGGCAGCTAGGGCTGTAAATGAGCCCGCCTGTTCGCGAGCGCGCTCGATACCCGCTCAGTTAAACTCGACCCGAGTTCGAGCTCAGTACAGTACAAACCCGCTCGTTATTGTAAAAGCCCGCTCGATTAGTTAGTGATAGATACCCGACTCGCTCGACTAAGCTCGATAGGGGCTCGTGAGCCTGGCTCGTTAAGGCTCAAATAGACCGGCTCGTTTAAGGCTCACGAGCCTGGCTCGTTTAAGGCTCGAATAAACCGACTTATTATTATCATTATCATATGATTTAAGTTATCTAACATTGTACTTATCACTTATGTCATATAATTATATAAATACTAGATCAAATGATAATAGGAATATGATAAAAATTTGTTAGGTTTCGTCATTATAATTTATATCATTGATTCATTATCATTATATACTTATCATTATCATTATCATATGATCTAAGTTATCGAACATTGTACTTATGTCATATAATTATATAAATACTAGATCAAATAATAATATGAATAAGATAAAACTTTGTTAGGTTTAATCATTATAATTTATATCATTGATTAATTATCATTATATACTTAGCAATGCTATTAATATAGTCTCAAATTAAATTATTAGTATTATAATGAACAATGTATATTATTAACATATACTAAACTAATACCATTAAGTTAATAAATCAATTAATTAACATAGGTTATAAGTAGGTTATAACTTAATAAATGAGCCGAGCTACCCATTTAAGGCTCGTTATGTCTTAAATGAGCATAGTTGGCCCATTTAAGGCTCGAAAAGCCTTTTTATCAAGCTCGGGCTCGACTCGTCAAAGCCTTTTAATTGAGCTCGAGAACTCGCGAGCTTGAGCTCGAGCTCGGGTATTGTCTAACGAGCCGAGCTTGAGCTGGGGTTTCTAAGCCCGGCTCGAGCTCGAGCTCGGCTCGTTTAAATATTTTATTAAATGAACCGAGTTGAAAATCTTAAAGCTCGACTCGCTCGACTCGATTACAGCCCTATAGGCAGCTCCGTGGTTCGTAGGAGGGCGATTATGTGTGGGTTTTGAGGTTTGTGTTGAGGGAGTTTTGGGCTGGTGATTCGGGTGGGGCTTCGGCGATGGGTTTTGTTTATAGGTTGTGGGTCTTGGGTTGGTGTGGACGAATTGTTTGGGATGAGTTACAGTGGAATGTTTGGGAGTAGGCTCTAGGTTGCTAAGGATGTTGTGCTAAAATGTTGTCAAAACGCTCTGCCTGAAACACTCACTCACTTTACAGTGGAATGTTTGGGAGTAGGCTCTAGGTTGCTGAGGATGTTGTGCTAAAATGTTGTCAAACCGCTCTGCCTGAAACACTCACTCACTTGTTTCATTAAACGATCTTGAACTTGAAAAGTGCTGCCCGAATCTCAAGTTGCTGCCCAAATTTTTTCTAGTTGCTCTGCACTCAAGGAGACTCTGACCGACATGATTGGCTCTACGGTGGTGGCCGAATGGTTCTGATACCAATTGATGGGTATTTTCAATTGATAAAAGGGAAATAGATGGGTAAAGGAAAATAGATGAAAATTATATTGATAGTGAACTCTAATTAGGGCCGGAGACAAACCACAAGTGAATTCAATTTGGGCTGGAGACAAATCACAAGTGAATCCAATTTGGGTTAGAGACAAACCATTACATCTGATTACAATTCTCAATGACCTCTTCTCCCGTCTTACATTTGTTAAATAATACTAATTAAGCTTATGAGATAACAACATAATTGAAATGCTAGTAACGACATTAATAAGATAAAGATAAACAATGAAAGAAAGATAATCCTAATGAGTTGTAATTCCAACTTAACGTTATCTTATCCCTATCAATTATTGTACAGAAAATGAACATAAACATAATGAAGCACTGAACTTGATGTAAGATGATTTATTTGATTGTGTTAAATGTTAAGTGAAATGATTTGTTTTATTTAATTTATACATAATATTGGAGTTTTAAAGTACTATGGAAATAAGAAATTTAATATTTTTTAATTTATATAGATTAAACCAAAATGAAGGGTCATATGTTTTGGTACGAGGTGTGATAATTAAAATGTGACAATACTTTTGTTTAAATGTATGTTGCCTACTGACAAGTGTCCCACTAAATTGCTCAAACGTTGTATTGAAAATGAACATAAACTCTTTCGAAACACTAAACACATAATGAACCACTGAACCTTATATAAAAGAATTAATTTGATTGAGTTAAATGCTTAGTGAAATTATTTGTTTTATTTAATTTGTATTCACAATTTTTTTTAATCTTCACAATTTTGCACTAGGAACATAATAGAAAATTCATCACTTATTTAATTGCATGTGGATGTGAAAGGGGAGTTTTTAGGAGGAGGCTCTGAATACGTGAAAGAAAATACTTTGTACTCTAAACATTAATGAAAATACATCATTAAACTAAATTCAAATGGTCTTATTTTTATATTCATTTAAATGTTTTATGAGATTTTTTTTTCCCGGTTGTGTGATTTACTTGGATTTATAGTAAATTTTTAGAAGTGTTTTTTTACTAGAGATTCCTTCTAATTTTTTATTAATGTATTGCTAATCAAAATTTAGGTTTTCTTCATGCTATTTTTTTTAAAAAAAAATTATACTCCTCATTTTAAACCCATGGGAATAAAAAATTTAACACGTTTTAATTTGTATAGATTAAACTAAAATGAAGGGTCTTATGATTTAATTCATTTGATTGTTTTATGGTTTTGTTTTTTTGTTTGTTTGTGTGATTTACTTGGATTTTTAAAAACAGTTAAAAGCTTTTTTCCTGCTTTTGTTATGCAAATCAAAACAAAAATCTCGCTAAAAAGTCTAACAATGATTGTAATAGTTACAATGATTTATAAAGAAAACAACTAAATTTGCAAGATCACATGTAATCAATGGTAGAATATGACCAAAAGACATCTACTTAAGCTTTGTTGCGGTGGAAGTTGGTTGTTATTCAAAAACTCCGAGTCATACAATTTTTCATTTCAAATTTCTCAACACCGTACACTAGAAACAAAATAGAAAATTCATTACTTTATGCTTTTTGCTTCATTTTTTTCCCTTCAATAATTTTTAGATTTCATTCACTCCTTTAGAAATAGATTCTGTTTATTTTGCTATGTATTCTTTTCAAATGTTCATAACTCATTTTAAATTATTGCTATGGGAATAAAAAATTTAACATGTTTTAATTTATCTAGATTAAACTAAAATGAAATGTTTTAATTTATTTGAATGTTTTATGGTTTTTTTTTTTTTTTCCATTTGTTTGATTTACTTGAATTTTTAGGGAATTTTAATTTTTTTTTTTTTGCTTGCTTTTGAGAGCAAAAGAAGGCAAAATTTTATTAGATTATTGTACTGAAAATAAATATTAACTCTTTCAAAACGCTAGATGCATAGTGAAATACTGAACCTGATATGAGATGATTAATTTGATTGAGTAAAATGCTTTGTTTTATTTAATTTGTATTCATAATTTTTTTGATATTCACAATTTTGCTCTAGAAACAAAATAGAAAATTCATCACTTATTTAATTCTATGTGGATGTAACCCTTTTTTTTTTTTTTTGCTTTTTGCTTTTTGCTTTTTGCTTTATTTTTTTTTTTCAATAATTTTTAGATTTCGTTCATCTATTTTAATGAAGATATTTTTACATATTTATTAAAAAATATTTTGTTTATTTTGTTTTGTATTCTTTTCGAATGTTTATAATTATATGGGTTTTATTTGTATTGAAATATAATAGGTATCACACCAACATAACTAGAGATTCATTTTAATTTTCTAAATTTATTTGATTGTTGTACTGAAAATGAACATAAACTTTTTCGAAACACTAAACACATAATGAAGCATTGAACCTGATATGAGAGGATTAATTTGATTGATTTAAATGGTTTATTTTATTTAATTTGTATTCATAATTTTTTTGATCTTCACAATTTTGCACTAGAAACAAAATAGAAAATTCATCACTTATTTAATTTCAATTTAATTTCATGTGGATATAACTTTTTCTTTTCTTTTTGCTTTTGCTTCGTTTTTTTTTCTTCAATAATTTTTAGATTTTGTTCGTCCATTTATCTAATAATATTTAGATGGACTATTTCAAAACAACGTCACGGAAATTACAGTTATATTTAACTGATTTTTTTTTTTAAAAAATAAAATAAAAAATTGGCCTTTGATTTTTTAACAGCTAAACACCCACGCATGTTGCGGGTTATAAGCTATTTTAATAATATTATTGTCTTCCTCTTCTTTCTTCTTTCACGTTTCTTGCTACTCTTTCTTTTCCATGAGAAGCCTTGTGAAATTGCTCGCACTGCAGGCCCACCAACGCAGGCACCAGCCCTTGCGTGTGTGGTGCCAGAAGGTTCGACATTGAAAGATTCAGACAATTTATTGTGTACGGTTATTTTATTGTTTCGGTACAGTACTGGGTTTGGGACCACTGTGACATGTGTTGGTACAGTTTCCCAAAACAATAAACATAAACAAAGGAGCTTGTCGGGGGTGTTAGTTGGATCCCACTTACATGCCTAAGTCAATATCTGAGAATAATTCTTTAAAGAGTAAAAGAATAAAGATTTCAGTCTGTTGATACCTGATGGTATGGGCCTATTATAGATTATGAGACATCTTTGATAAGTACTGAATGCTACATATTCAAGCCCCTTAATTTACATATGTTAATCTCTTAGTTTCATTATAATATGGTGTTTTGTGTTGTTTTTGTGTTTTTCCCTTATTTTGTAGGTTTTGAAAGAAAATCACCTAATTCCATCAAGTTCCAGGCTCAGAAGAGATGTTGGAGAAAAGTTGAAGAATTTGGCTAGAGCCATATCCATATTTGGCTAGAGCCATCACTTAGCTCGAGCCATATCCATGTTTAGCTCGAGCCATCACTTGGCTCGAGCCATATTCATGTTTAGCTCGAGCCATCTTGTGCGCTGAACAGTAAAGTCAGCAAAACCCGATTTGGAAAGATCCTAAACCTACTCCAACTCGATTTTGGACTTCCTAGGGTGCACAAAATTGACTAGGGTTGTTCCTAAACTCTATAAATAGTCCCCTAAGTCCTCCAAAACAAAGAGACAAGCTTGAGGAGAAGAATCAAAGGCTTCAAAGAATGATTTTTCTTAGTTCTTTCTTTCCTTTTAGTTTTTCTTTGTTATTTTCTTATGGGGATGATTTTCATCTAAATTATGTGTAGCTAATACTTTAGTTAGGGCTCGATTGAAGCCTTAATCATGTCTCTTTAAGGTTTCAATTTGCCTTGCTACAATTCATATTTTGATGCTTAACTTGATTATTTCCGGTTTTCTTGAATTCCTCACATGTATGTATTTGATCATCATATGCTTGTGGTATGGATATGTTATTTAGGTCAATTTGGATGGCCGAGTCCTGGGCCTAATAGAGTAACAAAAGAACCCCATCACAGGTTCTTGGATTAATCAACATGGAAAACCGGAGTAGATACCATGCTCTAGGCTCCATGTGTTTGTCGATCTCCATAGTTTTATGCTTTCTTGAAGAACAACTTAGTAGATGCCATGCTAAATCCTTTGAGAAAGAAAAGAGTTAGAGTAGATGCTATGCCTAACTCGTTGCTTAGGGAGATCAATAGCCTAAGGAGTAAATGTCATGCCCTTAGGTTGGCAAACATTGAGTATCACGATATGGTTGTAGCATTGTGCATATTGTTTACCTTATTTTAGTATGATTAGCGGTGGATATCGAAGCCCTAGCCCTTTATTCTTATTATTTCAATTCAATATTTGATCTCATCTCATTTAAGATATTTTCTTAGGAATTGATTTTTAAACATATTTTACCAATCTTCGTGGGAATGATCTCGTGCTTGCATACTATACTATCGTTTTGATCTTGTGCACTTGCGAGTAAAACGTGCATTTATTCGCCTATTTATTTAGGTGGATATTTGTACAACAATCTTCTTATCTGAGTTCGAATAGAATTCTCTTATCTGAATAGAACTGTTAATAGAAATTTGAAAGGGACTCTTATCAAGGATTGTCCGAGACTAAAGCTAATCGCAATAGTATTCATTTTTGAAATAGACTCTTCCTTTTCTTATCCTTCATATCATATCAGGATAAGGTCCTGCATTCCAGATAAGACTTTATCCCAAAATCCCTAAGATAAGCATGAATCTTTAGAAAACTCCTTTTTGGAGTCGAATACGTCAATGTATATCTCTCCGGAATATTAGGAACTGGAGATGATGTTCTCATGACTAAACCTCTTAAACTATCCAAGATTGAGTTTTGTAAAATACTGAGACACCAGGTTAATTGAGATCTGTAAAATGAGATCCGTAACTATCTGAGACTGAGTTCTGTGAAATACTGAGACACTAGGTTAAATGAGATCCATAACTATCCGAGACTGAGTTCTGTGAAATACCGAGACACCAGATTAACTGAGATTCGTAACTATCCGAGACTGAGTTCTGTGAAATACTGAGACACCAGGTTAAATGAGATCCGTAACTATCCGAGACTGAGTTCTGTGAAATACTGAGACACCAGGTTAAATGAAATCCGTAACTATCCAAGACTGAGTTCTGTGAAATACTGAGACACCAAGTTAACTGAGATCCGTATTGGGCTACATTCTTCTTCCTTCCCATCTAATGAATCTAATGAGCCTTGCACTAGGGGTGAGCAGGACCCGCCCGAACCCGCACAACCCGGCCGACCCACCCCGCCCCGATCTGCAATTTGCGAATTTTTAATGTTTTTTTGCGAGTGCGGGTTATATTTTTGGATACCCGAACGAGTCGGTTTGGATTGTGGGTTTAATTTTTCACAACCCGCAATATCCGACCCGACCCGCACACACGCACGCACACACACACACACACACACACACACACACACACACACACACACACACACACATACTATATATATAACATTTTTCAGTAATTAGAATAGAAGGATGCTCTGTTTCCTGTGATCGTGTGATTACTTCTTCTCTTTTTTTTTTTTTTTCTTTTTCCTCCTTTCTTCTTTCTCTCTTCCGTGTGACCGTGTCTGAGTACTCTCTCCCTTCTCCTCTTTTCTTCCTTTCTCTTCTCTCCTTCTCTTCTTCTTCTCTTCTTTCTTCCTTTCTCCTTCTCTCCTTCTCTTCTTCTCTTCCGGTGTGAAATCCCTCTTTCTGCAGAAAATTCATCACGGCCGCACTTTGCGCCCACGCCGCCGCACTCCCGCGCTCACGCCGCTGTCTCTTTAGATCAGATCTATATCAGATCTTATAGATTTGATCAGATCAGATAGATCTGATCTGATCTGATCGATCAGATCTTATAGATCTGATCTAATCTGATCCGATCGATCAGATCAGATTAGATCGGGTAAATACCTGCCTCGCCCCGCAGACCCGCAACCCAGCGGATTAAACTGAAAAAATGCGGGTTGCGGGTTCCTTTTAACAAACCCGAGCACTGCGGATTGGGTTTCGGATATCCGTGATATCCACCCCAATCCGACCCATGCTCACCCCTACCTTGCACCATGCCATCAACCCATATGAGTCATAAGATAGGCGGTCTGGATGGGAATATTCCCTAACAACATGTTTGATTGTTTTCGGCTGGCCATGATCTTGTATTCTTCCTAGTTTTTAATAAAGTATGAGATTTCACATATATTTTTCAGATGCCCTAACTAAAGATACATATCAATTTAATAAATAAAATGTGTCAACTCAGTTTAAAAAAACTTCGTCATAATGAATTAGGGCAAGGAACTACCAAATTCTCATTAGTTTGATTTTATTCTTGTCACAGCTTTGTCCTCTTGATCATTCGGATAAGAGGGATGCTTGGAGATAGAGTTCTTCGTTAGTCTTCTGATGCGTGGGCCAACTTTATATTTAAAAATAATTTTTAAACAGTAGAAGAACACCAAGTTAATGCTTGGGTTGCATAAGACTTTCCCTTCGGATAAATAGTGTTTTCTGAAATTCAATTTGCCAACTCACAAGATCATGACCGACACTGCCAGCACCATGCCCAAAACACACTAACCGACATATTCAAAGAGACAGCGAGAGACTGCGAATAGCGATAGAGAGAGAGAGAGAGACAGCGAGCGTGAGAGAGAGAGAGAGAGGCGGTAGGTGCAGCACTTGAGACAAATTATGGAAATCCTAAAAAACAACGATGCAGTATATTATGCAACAGGTCAAGAAAGACAAACAAGACAGCTGACCACGCTTGCCGTTAGAGAACCTACAATGGCCACAAATAATTGGAAATATATATGAAACCTTTTCTTCTCTGTGCGGTTTTTCTTTTTCTTTTTCCCGTTTTTGTCTTTTTTCAGCTTGATTTTCAAACAAGTCCACGTCACGTATACTCCACGACTTTTTACTTGCTGTGTAATTGGTGTTCATTTTTTTTGTATTTTAACTACTATAGTCCAACTTCTGCTTGGCTCCTACTATACGTGCCTTTTCGCTTTCTATATAATAATTGGACCAATAATATTCAGCTTGACTTTCACGTCAGTCACTATAATATAAATGAGAAAATGGTCTTTGAAAAAAAAGAAATTAAATTTAAAATGAACACACCTCACGTGTAGCGCTAGCTGCTCCTCCTCAATTATGTCATCGGCTCTGATTAGTCTTCGTTTTGTCCTACTATAATCCAGCTTTTTCTTGGCTCCTACTATACATGCTTTTCGTTTTTTATTCTTGTTGGTAGTATTAATTATATTATTATATACATGCACTCCAACTCGATTTTAAGCAACATTTGAGAGAGAGAGAGGGAGGAAGAGAACGAGATGGAGAATATTAATGATCATCTTCCACTTTTTGTGACAAAGTCAGCCAAGGGACGCATCCTTTTCCAATTTTATGCGTTTTCAATCCTCGTGGGTATATGTTTGATCTTTGTATATAGAGTGAGCTATATACCAGCAAAAGAAGAAGCCGGAAGATGGGTTTGGATCGGATTGTTTCTCTCGGAGCTTTGGTTTTCTTTTTATTGGTTTCTCACTATGGTTGTCCGTTGGAATCCCATCTATCGTCACACTTTCAAAGACCGCCTCTCTCTTAGACACGAAAATGGTCTGCCGGGCATGGATATATTCGTGTGCACCGCAGACCCGATGATAGAACTGCCAGCTATGGTGATTAACACGGTCCTCTCAGTCATGGCTTATGACTATCCGCCTGAAAAGCTAAGCGTTTATCTGTCAGACGACGGAGGTTCGGATTTGACGTTTTACGCTTTGCTAGAGGCCTCATGCTTCTCAAAGATTTGGCTTCCGTTTTGCAAGAAGTTCAAAGTAGAACCAAGATCGCCGGAGGCTTATTTCCGCACGGCTGCTGAGCCGCTTGAAGATCCTGCCATGGCCAACGAGTGGTCATCCATCNGGGAGGGAGAGAGCGAGATGAAGAATATTAAGGATAATCTTCCACTTTTTGTGACAAAGTCAGCCAAGGGACGCATCCTTTTCCAATTTTATGCGTTTTCAATCCTCGTGGGTATATGTTTGATCTTTGTATATAGAGTGAGCTATATACCAGCAAAAGATGAAGCCGGAAGATGGGTTTGGATCGGATTGTTTCTCTCGGAGCTTTGGTTTTCTTTTTATTGGTTTCTCACTATGGTTGTCCGTTGGAATCCCATCTATCGTCACACTTTCAAAGACCGCCTCTCTCTCAGACACGAAAATGGTCTGCCGGGCATGGATATATTCGTGTGCACCGCAGACCCGATGATAGAACCGCCAGCTATGGTGATTAACACGGTCCTCTCAGTCATGGCTTATGACTATCCGCCTGAAAAGCTAAGCGTTTATCTGTCAGACGACGGAGGTTCGGATTTGACGTTTTACGCTTTGCTAGAGGCCTCATGCTTCTCAAAGATTTGGCTTCCGTTTTGCAAGAAGTTCAAAGTAGAACCAAGATTGCCGGAGGCTTATTTCCGCACGGCTGCTGAGCCGCTTGAAGATCCTGCCATGGCCAACGAGTGGTCATCCATCAAGGTACCTTTTTTTTTTTTTTTCTTTTATCTTCAATTTCACATAGGGTAGAAATTAAATAAAAGTTTGTTTCGTTTATATTACAGAAATCATATGAAGACATGAAGAAACGGATTGAAACCACCACAAAGCTAGGTCGAGTTTCAGAAGAGATACGCAAAGAACACAAGGGATTCAGTGAGTGGAATTCGGTTGCAAGCCGAGATGATCATCAAACCATTATTCAAGTAATATTTACTACGTTGTCACTGTTTCATGGAATTAATATATATTTACAACTTCAAAATTTACTTAATTTTCTGCTTACTTAATTCATAGATACTTATTGATCGGAAAGACCCAAAGGCTGTGGACATTGAAGGACAACCTTTGCCAACTCTGGTTTACTTGGCACGTGAAAAGAGACCCCATTACAGCCATAATTTCAAAGCAGGAGCCATGAATGCACTGGTAAGCCATACATGATACATCATATATATCCACATGCAGCATGCTTAATTACTCACGTGTTAATAGTTTTTGTTTCATATTTTATGGTCATAATCAAACAAATAGATAAGGGTGTCATCGCGGATAAGCAATGGTCCTATAATACTTAATGTGGACTGCGACATGTACTCAAACAATTCAGTCGCAGCAAGAGACGCTTTGTGCTTTTTTATGGATGAAGAAAAAGGTCGTGAAATTGCCTTCGTACAATTTCCGCAGACCTTCGAGAACCTCACAAAGAATGATCTTTACAGTAGTTCCTTGAACATAATAAACGAGGTGAGGAACAACTTATTTTTAAAGTGATCTCAAGCTATTAAATATTTAAATAACCTGTCCCTGGCTCGAGAAGATTTTAACGGAATTTTTCTTTCTTTGGTATGCCTGGCGACATATATATGAAGGTGGAATTTCTAGGATTTGATGGGAATGGAGGGCCTTGCTATATTGGTACCGGGTGCTTTCACAGAAGGGACACTCTTTGTGGGCAGAAGTACAGCAAGGAATATAAGGCAGATCGGAAGACATGGAATGATAAAAAGGTAGCAGAGAGTGCGACTGTTCTAGAAGAAACATCCAAAGAGCTTGCAAGTTGTACCTATGAAAACAACACTCAGTGGGGAAAGGAGGTCTCTCTCTCTCTCTCTCTCTCTCTCTCTCTCTCTCTTTTGTGTTAACTCTGAATGTATGAATTAAGGGTAAATTTTATTTATCACCATGATCTTTTATTACTTTTTTAATTGTTTTATTAAACTTTAAAAAATGTCAACTCTCTTATCAAAATTTAGTGTTCAATTTTCAAAATACTTCTGTGTTTTTTTGTATTTGTTCTTAATTATTAAATTATGGATATTTTAAAATTTTTACTAATTAATTTGAAAGGGAGGATCGATATTACAAACTTCTAAAATATGATAATCTTAAATTAAAGCTTTTTAAAATTAAAGGTATGATTGCAAAATAATGAAATATCAAAAAAGGTGGTAAGCGAAGTTTTTCAATGAATTAACCTCATATTTATATGGTGATTAATTTGGATGCAGATGGGTTTGAAGTATGGTTGTCCGGTGGAAGATATCCTAACAGGATTAGCTATACATTGTCGAGGTTGGAAATCCGTATATTTTAATCCGGAAAGGAAGGCCTTCCTTGGAGTTGCTCCCACAACACTACTGCAGTCACTTGTGCAGCATAAAAGGTGGACTGAAGGTGATTTTCAGATATTTGTCTCAAACTGTCCCTTTGTGTATGGGTATAAAAAGATGCCCCTAAAACTTCAACTTTCATACTCTCCCTATTTGCTTTGGGCTGCAAACTGCCTTGCTACGCTGTACTATGTTGCCGTGCCATCCCTATGCCTTCTTAGAGGCATCTCCTTGTTTCCGCAGGTACGTATGCATTAGAATATTAATCAAAATAATAACTTCACTTAATTTTGGAATTGTCATTATTTTTGTAATGTCATTTTCAAAATTTAAAACATTTTAATTTAGTGTGTCGAACTTTTAATTTTTTTTTTTTTTTAATTTCTCATATTTATTAGAATTTAATGTCCTAACGAAGGGGTGTCAAAATTTTCAAAATATCCTTCATTTTTCTAGAAAAAAAAAAAAATTGTAAAGATTTAACGGAATTTATAAAAATACTCACATTTGAATTTTTGAAATATATATATTTCTTTTTTAAAAAAAACATAAGTTTTGAGAATTTTGAAAAAACATAAGTTTTGAGAATTTTGAAAGGATTTAAGAACAAATTCTAACAGAATGAAATTAAAAAAAATTTGAAAGTTCAATACACTAATTAAGAAGTTTTGAACTTTAAAAAGACATTACAAAAATAGTGACAATTTATGAGTAAGTGAAGTTATTTATTTATTTATTTTTTTTTTTGGTAAATAGTTATCTCTTAATTGAATAACCTAAACTTATCCCCTGTAGTCCCTTTTTCCCCTTTCAATTAAAAAAAAAAAAACCCTATACTTTTGTTACTTGAACGGAACTAGACTAGGATTGTTGCTACTTGCTAATTATCTTCTAAGAATAGAATCATGTTGCACTAATTACAGATTTCAAATCCATGGGTCCTTCCATTTCCATTAGTCATCTTTGTCCACCGTGCATACAGTCTTGGAGAATTTGTATGGTGTGGGGGCACATTCCAGGGCTGGTGGAATGATCAAAGGATGTGGCTGTTCAAAAGAACCAGTTCCTATTTCTTTGCCTTCTTTGACAACATCCTAAAACTACTGGGTTTTACAGAGTCGGCCTTTGTCATCACAGCAAAGGTGGCTGACGATGATGTGTCACAGAGATACGAGGAAGAGGCCATGGAGTTCGGTACTTGTTCCCCAATGTTTACCATTATAGCGACACTTGCATTGCTGAACGCATTCTGTTTGGTTGGAGGAATGAAGAGGGTGATTATGGATGTGCCAACTTTGCATTCAGACCCATTTGCATTGCAGATTGTTCTATGTGGCCTACTGGTTATGATCAATCTGCCTGTTTACCAAGGTCTCTTCCTCAGGAAAGACAATGGTCGCATGCCTACCTCACTAACACGACGCTCATTTATGTTTGCTCTATTGGCTTGTGCATTGGTCCTCTATTAAATGACTTGTCGGTGCCAAGTCTAGAAATACTTTGAAGGAACCATTTCTAGTTAACCAAGAGTTCGCATTTGCTGATACTCTCAAGGGAAACTGTAATGGTGTGTAATTTACTCTATCCTATGTTGGGGATCGCTACAGTTCAAATGAATGTTGTTCGAAAGAATGATAAAGAAATAAAATTTAGTCAAAAGTATCTCTTAGAAATTACCATCTGGTTTTGTAACATGCCTAGCCTACTACCCAAAAGCAGGGGGGTGCAAGTNCACAACTGCAAGTGACTTCGGGATTGTCCATCTCTCATAAAACAAGTTTTTTTGTTTTTTTGGCAGAGAGTTCGGGCTTGTCGAACCACTCCTAAAACTTGCTTTATGAGACGTTTGGCTGCCCCTAGGGTGATTTAGAGTAGTCAACCGCTCAAAAATAGGTTGGGGGTTGGCATAGGGGTTGGGGGTTGGGGGTTTGGGGGTTGGGGGTTGAGGGGGTCCAACCACTCTCTCACCTTAAGAGATGGTGACAGCTCCTAAAATTATATTTTAGGGTGATCTAGCCACCTCATTACTTTGAGAGGGTGATTGACCACCCCCAAATAGATGCTATTAAGGAGCACTTTTATTATTTTATTATTTTGTTTTATTATTTAGCTCTTTCTTATGTTGTTGATGTGGCTCATTCACCACCGTCCATTACAAACTAACAACTGGGTTTGAGCAACTTGCAAGCTCCTATGCAATTACCCTGTTAAGGCTTGGTTTTATATGTACAAGCATATAAGTCATTACAAACACTACCAATCACAATTACTAAAGACATATTGGTGAAGAAAAACAATAGCTAGAGAAATAATTAACAAAACACAAAATGAATTTTAAAAAGAAATGTAATCAGAAAACTTACTCGAAAATGAGGAAGGAGAAGAACAGAGGGTAGAGAATCTTGGCATGGAGGAAGGAGAAACAACAAAGAGACAGAGATAGAGAGACGATGGAAGTATTAGATTTGCTTTTCTCTTAAAAGTCAATTTTATTTGGTGATTTGCGGTTTTTAAAGTCTATTGATTTTGAAGATAAATATACGAATGAAACGTTACTTTGAGAAGATAACTTAAGGTATCACGTTTCAACTGTAAAGTTGGTTGTAAATTAATTAGGGTGCCATGATTGTCATGTTTTTATGCATAATGGAGACACTTGTATGTCAAATTGTCATGATTTTAGAGACTCCTCTTAAAAACTCTTGCTTTATATATATATTAGATTATGTGAATACTACTATATCTTTTAAAATTGTCAATTAAATAGATTGAATTGGAGGTCCAACCCTTTTTTTTTTTTTTTTTTTTTTTTAATTTTTTTATTTTTTAAAAAAGGTTGTTCATTCATTAACGCCTACTATTTAACAAGCCTAATGTGACGCCTCGCCTTTAAATAATAAGGCGTAAGTGGAAATCTCTCATTTCACACGTGACGTTACGACATCAGTGATAGAATCACGCAGCGGAATATTTTTTTTTTGTACAATACAATAGGTATAACCCTCACATAACACATTGAGCTGACTGAATATACCTCAATTTAAATAAATATTAACATTGTGCGGTTACATAATAAATACATTAGGTGCATCAAATAAAGATAAGTGCCACAGACGGCACAATAGCAAATATAAATAAAAGTGTTCATACATGTCATAAAAAGCAGTACATAGCAAAAGATAAATTAAACGTAATGTCTATCATCATATAGAGGCAACAAGTAGCTTTATCAAAATTCATCAAAATTGGCAAGAGGGTCCTGATCCTCTTCTTCCAATCCTGCATCGTAGTCTATGTAAATATGGCGTTACCATATTTACATAGACAAACAAGTGAGTTCCACTGTTTCAATAAGTATAAAAGTTACTGGTTTATTGTTGTATTATTAATGACAATCATGCAATTTCTATATTATTCATGCAATGCAACACTCTAGAGGACTCCAACCTCTCGGCTAATAAGGGACTCCAACCCCACGTTTACGAGTTATAGGGACTCTAACCCCACGTTTACGAGTTATAGGGGACTCTAACCCCACGTTCTCACTTTATTAGCAGTACTGAGGACTTCAACCACCAGACTGAGGATTTCACCCACCTATTATAATCTTTCAGCACTGGGGACTCCAACCGCCAGTCTGGGGACTAGAACTCACTTTATTATTATCTTTCAGCACTGGGGACTCCAACCACCAGTCTGGGGACTTGAACCCAAAATGTATTAATGTCTTTTATGATCTGTTTTGGAATAACAATAAAAATAAGACAATATGCAATATCATATTCATGCACATATAATTAAACAGTTGATAAATAAATCAGCAAGTATTATTTTATTAGAACCAGTATCATTTCTCAGTAAGTACTTCCATACTTACACTTCAGTGAAATGGATTCCTGTACTTCATTTCCTGCATTTAAGTCATATTCATACAAAATAATATATATTAGTTTCTCTTTGAGACTATTGTTGTTTTTGGGCCCTCAGCTTTATATTTTTGCATAAAATGGATATAGTAACTCTATCACTATAAATAACGAGTATAGTATTTTAAAAACACATGGGCGGCATAACGGCATAATTATGAATAATTCATATAATATCTTTGTAAAATTTTAGCAGAGTAACAACATTAGTGTAACTAATAATTAAAAATCTTTTAAAACTTTGGGCAACGTAACGGCACATTTATGGAATGTCTAATTAAACTTAGGCATTATAACGGTGTTTTGATAATTTAAACAAACAATATATATAAAAATGGAGTTTAAAACTTTGCTTAAAATATTATCTAAACATAAAGCCATGCACTTAAAGTAAAATAAAAGCTATTTAATCACATACCTAGAAAAACCTCAGATGAAGGCTTAGCTTTCCTTCTTGCTTACTCTCTCTCTCTCTCTCTTCTTTTCTCTCTTTTCTTCGGTTTGAATGAAAGTGAATGTGCAAGAAGCTTCATCTTCTATTTATAAAACTTTTAAAGGCCAAGATTTATCCTTTCATTTTGTTATCTACGGCTGAGGTGCATGTTTAATTTATTACAAAATTTTATCTCTTATCTTATCTGCATGCAAATGATACCATTCGTTTAATCCATCCCATAATTTACTCTAATAGTGTGAAAGCAATTAAACGAGGGTGACGAAGGCTAGGTGCAGGTCTTCCCCCGTCCCTTCTTTATCCATTATTATATTATATTTTATTTCTTTGTTTTTCTTTTGATTTTCGTCCAGCCACTGTGCTGGGTGGTTTGGACGAATTTTCGTCCCTTCCCGAATCTGAAANATTCGTTTACTCCATCCCATAATTTACTCTAATAGTGTGAAAGCAATTAAAGAGGGTGACGAAGGCTAGGTGCAGGTCTCCCCCCTCCCTTCTTTATCCATTATTATATTATATTTTATTTCTTTGTTTTTCTTTTGATTTTTCTTTTGATTTTCGTCCAGCCACTGTGCTGGGTGGTTTGGACGAATTTTCGTCCCCTTCCCGAAATCTGAAAATCATGAAATTTGGAGGGTAGATAGAGGACTACGAGACGAGTATTCTGGCTTTTGAATCAGCCAAATCAAAGTTCGTTTGACCCTATTTTCATTATTTTTAGTTTAAAGTTCATTTACACTTTCCATTGTACTAGAGTCTAAAAGTGTTCCAATAGATTTCAAATTTTTACCATATGTTCTATAAACACTACGTATAGATAGAGAACTACGAGACGAGTATTCCGAGTTTTGAATTAATCAAATCGGAATTCGTTTGACCCTATTTTAGTTTAAAGTTTATTTACACTTTCCATTGTATTAGAGTCTAAAAAGTATTTCAATAGACTCTAAATTTTTACCATATGTTCTATAATTACTCATAAAGTCCTTATAATTTTCCTATATGTACTTATTGTATTATTGTTTGGTCTTAAATTTCAGTTTAAAACTGTCTTATTCGTGATTTAAAATCTGGGGCGCTTACAAAAAGATACATGTTTTTTGATAAATGTTAATAATCACATGAGCCTGAGTATTTTATATATAACATGATTATATGTTTTGAGTATTTTTACATGTGTTGAATAAATTATGAATTGAAAGAAGATGATTATGACAACAAAAGCATGATTTTGAGATGACATGTTATTGCATACAGTTGACTAATGAGAATGAGATATGATAAGATTTGAAAAAATGGAAGGTGTTCTTATGTTAACTGTGGAAGCTAAGAGAGTTCCCAGTTAAATAAGAAACGGAAAAGATTATGTGAATAAAATGTTGTCGAGGAGCCAGTGTGCATCCTGACGAGGAGCCAATGTGTATCCTGTCGAGGAGCTAGTGTGCGTCCTGACGAGGAACCAGTGTGTCCTGTCGAGGAGCCAGTGTGCATCCTAAAAGAGGTAAACGAAGGGTTTATGTAACGCCCAAGAATTTAATTATAGACCAAAAATCACCTTAAAAGTCAAGGGTAAAAAGGTAATTAAAAGTAAAAACAAAATAAACATAAACACTTCAAAAATGGCTAAAAACAAAATAAAAATAAAATTTGTCTGGGTCGTCCGGACGGTAGGTATCCGTCGTCCGGACGGTTGTCTTCCAAAGGTGATTGTCCGCAGCATCGTCTGAAGCGGTCCGGACGGTCCTTTGCTTCGAATCAGGCAGTAGCGATCGTCCGCAGGTCGTCCGCACCATCATCCGGACGGTCGCGATCCTAAATGGATCGTCCGCAGCAGCGGCTGTAGGGGTCGGGACGGTTCGTGCTACTGTTCAGTCAGTAGTGACCGTCCGCAGCAACGTCCGCAATGTCGTCCGGACGGTCCAATGCCACTATTCACTCAGTGGCGACCGTCCGCACCACGTTCGCAGCAAGGTCCGGACGGACCATTTACACTATCGTCCGGATGGTAGCATTTGAGGGTCCGGACGGTGACACTGTTCACCCGACTATATAAGGCTGGAACGCGATTTTTTTCGCCATTTCTGATTTTTTCTTCTCTTTTTCCGCCATTTTCTCTCTTTTCTCTCATAGGGTTCATACCCAAACACGGTGTATTGATCTTAGGGAGCCTCTAAACACATTTCTAACCCCGGGAACAAGATTCTTGGCGTTGGAAACCTTATTTCACCGATCGATTCGAGGTAAATTTCTTAAAACTCTAAATCTTCAATGCTTGAGCTATAATTTCGAATGTATAGCTTAGCATTGGTCATTTTCTTAGGGTTTTCGTTGCTTTGCACTCTCCTTACATCGTGTTGAAGTTCCGAAGCTCACAACTCCGGATTCTTCAAGAATTGAGGTAAATGTCCAAAACCCTAGATTTTTCCCTAGTTAATATTTTGGGATTTTATGATGTCTAACCCTAGTAATTCACTATGGGTTAGTCATATAGATGATTCTTGGCTATTGGGAACCCTAGAATTCTATGGGTTGTTTATGGCCACTTTGATGCTTGTGTATTCAAGTGTCCTAGTTATTGGGTATGTGAGTTGAGCTAGAATGTGTTGAGTTTTGATGTTATAGCAATGTATTACGTAGCGGGCATTGCTAGGGCATTCGGGAATTAGAAATCAACAAGCGGAAAAAGAGTAAGTATTTATACTTACTGAGAGTGATACACACCTTAAAGTATTTTCATGTTTTGTTTTTTTTAAACGTTTAGCAGATGTTGTACTTGCTAAACAAAACAAATGCTTTTATGAGATTTCGAAGAAACAATATAATGATTTAAAAGTCGAACCGAAGATATCTTGTGACAATATGTGATTTGTGATTTCGACTATCTTCTTGAGAATTTATGATGATTTGATGAGTGATTGATGATGAGTTTTGATGCTTTGTTGATGATTTATGATTATGGTTATGTATATTGATATGTTGAGTTTTTGGTATTTGATTTGTTATTGATATTTGAGAAATGATATATGGCAAAAAGATTGATTTGATTAAGTTTCATGATGTCTTATTGAGATTTGTATTGAGAAAAGAATGATGAGAAATATTGAGGCAAGATCATAGAGCATATGTGTGGAAAGCTTAAAGTGTATGTAAAACCTAGCCACGGGGGTTCGTGACCGTGTGCCTATGGACCTTGCCACGAGGGTCGGTGTTCGTGTGCCTATGAACCTAGCCACGGGGGTTCGTGACCGTGTGCCTATAAGACCATGCCANATATTGATATGTTGAGTTTTTGGTATTTGATTTGTTATTGATATTTGAGAAATGATATATGGCAAAAAGATTGATTTGATTAAGTTTCATGATGTCTTATTGAGATTTGTATTGAGAAAAGAATGATGAGAAATATTGAGGCAAGATCATAGAGCATATGTGTGGAAAGCTTAAAGTGTATGTAAAACCTAGCCACGGGGGTTCGTGACCGTGTGCCTATGGACCTTGCCACGAGGGTCGGTGTTCGTGTGCCTATGAACCTAGCCACGGGGGTTCGTGACCGTGTGCCTATAAGACCATGCCACGAGGGTCCGTACTCGTGTGCCCATGTATTGCATACCATGATGTATTTATATGATGATTTGTGATGTGATTTATGTGGATTTTATCATAGACGTATTAGTATGCATATGGGGTTGTATGGGCAAGTCCATATGTATATTTTTACGGCTAGTTGCATATGATGATTTATTGATCTTCCTTATAGACATATGTGATTGTATGCTTACAAGTTTGCCACGGGCAAGAACCGATGTATACTTTTATGTCTAGACATATGTGATTGTATGCTTACGAGTTCGCTACGTGCAAGAACCTATGTATACTTTTATGTCTAGCTGCATATGTGATTTACGTTTAATTGCTTGGACATGCTTATATGCTTGTGTTATCACCCTTGAAGAAAGGGAATACTTGTATATGAGTGTAGCCAAGTTATATGATATATTTATAACATAGTTGAGTGCGTATGTGTGCTAGTACATGCGGGAGACTGGAACGTACATGTATGTACCAGCTATTATACTATTTATGACGTTTCATGACCACATGTGTTTACTTTATCAGCTGCCTTATGTTTCAAAATAAAATGCCATATTCTTAGTAGCTGTTATTGTAAACTCATGTAACTAACACTTCGGTTCTTTACGAAAACTCAGTGGACTTTTATCCATTGAATCTATTGATTCACTCATTTTCCTTTCCGCCTATGTAATCATGGATGATCTCTATGGTTACATAGATATTGGTGCAGGTACTGAGAGTTTGGATGATGATCCCGTAGCCTATTACCTCGGCTATTACGACTGATGTCGTGGGACATGTACATTTTGTATAGACTCTTTATTTAGTCTATTCTTTTGATGTTGTGATGATGTATTCACAACTATATTTTGTATATTGGCTTGTGTCGCATGTGACACGTTTGTATAGCCATTCTTTTGTATATTCACATGTAAAACTTTAATCATTAGTATTTTTATTGTCAGCTCTACAGGTGTTTTGATTACTCCCTTTGATTATAAATGCTTCCGCTCAGTTTATAGTTGATGTGATATATGACTCTGATGTATTAGGTATTCTCATGATACGTTGTGAGATACAGGTATAGCAGGTGTTTTCTATCACCCTGTGGCGATAGATCCGGTTCATGGTTACTGTATGTTTTCAAAAAATAAAAAATAAATATAGCTACAGTGTAATTATGAATCGGGTCGTCACAGTTTAAGTCCCTTAGAAAGCCGGAGGGGTCAAAACCCCTAGAGGAGATGAGTGGAGATTGCATTGCATATAATGAATGTTGTGTTTTATATGTTTTATGATTATTCATTTATTTCATCTCTTTATAATTATATACATATGCTGGTTATGAGATGCAAGTAACCTGTATATAGATATAAGTATAAAGTTATACATATATGGACTTGTCAAGAAGTGATAAGTGGATTTTATTGTGTATTATCAAACAAATTCTACAGTGCTTATCTTATCAGGTATGATTTTTATGAAATGATTATTTTGGAAAGACTCAAGGTAGCTGTTAATATAATCGCTATGTAGAGGATTTTTGAAAAAGATGGCTCATATTGTAAATTTCAGTAATTTCTATACTTGCTGAGTTCGTGGACTCACCAATCCACCTATGTAATTGTGGGATCACAATTACATAGATGTCAATGCAGATGAAGATGATAATGAAGAGGACCCATATACCTGTCTTGGATATTATGGATGAGGCAACCTGTTACCTTGGTCATGTTGTGAGATACTTTGTGAATAGCAGCTTTTTGGAGATATGTCTATAGCTATGTGTGCATAAGGAACCCTTGATGTATAGTTGTTAATGGTGTGCCATCTGTGGCACTTTTGATATTTTAATATGTAAAGTACAATGTAAAGATATGTTTAATGTAGAAATGATTTTTAGCTCTTATGTGTTTTGTATGAGTTATGTTTAGAAAAAAAATATATATATATTTCGCTGCCAGATTTATGATCTCTGATGATGTTGAGGTTTTGTTAGTAGTGCTTAGTGGTAATTGGAGATTTTCACTTTCGCCTTTCATTAATTAAAGGCGGGGCGTTACAAACCGACTTCCAGCGTTAGTTCTTATTACCTGGTTTAGGAACCCGAGGTCCATTGGATTAGCCCTCACACCCCTGCTACCGACTAGCTAAATGTCACATCATTACCAATTCACAGAATATGTAGTTGTAATGTATGGGTAGTTTATAATACATGCGTATGAATAAACAATAACTGAATATAAAAGAAGACAGCATCAGCCCCAGTAAGTACTTCCATACTTACTCTTCCCCGCAGAATAATAATAATCCACCACTGCCTAACAATATGGATACACAAATAACATATATCAGTGACTAATCAATAATAATTAGTCAGTCTTCAGGATCCTTGCTCTTAGCCTTTATTATTATCCATCACTTTATTTTTATTACTTGATTGTATCCATACGTATACTCATACATATATACAAGTCATATTTGTGAGAATTCTTACATAGTGTTCATAAATTTATTCAAAGCATTTAACTTATGAAATCCCACATAAGTGAGGATATGCCATAAGGATCCCGTTGACAATAATGTAAATTGATCGCGCTTAAAAATCAAGTTTAAATTTATAAACACTCGCAATAGAACGAATCTTTGTAGATAGGTCTATATTGAAGGTATCGATCCGCAGGGATTGTATTGGTTGTTTTGCTATGAAATTCCCAAGATCACTTCTAACTTAACTTATCAAAAAAAAACAAGAATTTTGATATCCTTTAACCACTACTCAACATAAACTACAACAATCAATTAAAGATAAAGGGAATAGGGAGAGTATAAGGGATTGACTTCATCCATTCCTCATACTACAAGAGAACAACATCTAGCATGGATCTTTTGTCCAAAGTATAAAGTGAGAGTGCAAAGGGTGTCAACCCTTGCAACTACTCTTCATGAAAGTCATTTTTAAAGGGAATAATAAGGCATCATAGTTACACTCTAACCACCCACCTACAATCTAAATGTGAGATAATCAAAGTTCCCTAGCATGCAATATACACCCCTCTCAAAGCTTACACAATTCATGGGAAAAGCATGGAGCATCTTAGGTTTCCACTAAACTTTCCACTTAACTAAATTAAACTACATGTGGATTGAATCGTAGTCCCTAGCATACCCCATCAAACCCTCATAAAACATGTCAAAAAGTAACATTGTAAAGCCTAAGTAATCAATCAAGCAACACACTTTCTCATAGACAAGAAAAGGTAATAGTACTCAAATGGATATCACATGAAGAACAACATCTTTGGCTACACAATCATTATACCAAATGAGTAAGATCCTAGCTAAACATGATCACCCCATAGTACTTGGAATGAATTCCATCAAAACCTTATAAAAGGTTTAGTTCCTCATGAAGAAAATGGGAATCTCCATTGAATTGGAGAGAACCACTTCTTAAGGAAACCAAGTACTATGAGATGAGTTCCACCTACTGTCTAGAAATAAAAACAAAGCAAAAACAAAGCTAAAACAATTCTGGAATGAAACTAAGCTAAGCTATGATAAGTGCTGATGTTACACATTCAAGCCCCTTAATTCACATATGTTAATCTCTTAGTTTTATTATAATATGATGTTTTGTGTTGTTTTTGGTGTTTTTCCCTTATTTTGTAGGTTTTGGAAGAAAAGAAGTCAATTCCATCAACTCGGGCTTAAAACATATGAACTGTGCAAAGTTGCTGAAAATCTGACCTTTGTGCACTATTTTGGCCATAACTCTTAGCTCAAAACTCGGATTAAGGCAAGGTCAAGTGCGTTGGAAAAGAGGACTCAGAGAGGAACAAATCATCAAGCAAAACCTAAAGCAGATAAGGTTCGCTCGAGCGACTTATCAAGATGGCTCGAGCGACCTTGCGCGGTGAACAGTAACGTCGGCAGACCCGATTTGGAAAAATCCTAAACCTACTCCAACTCGATTTTGGACTTCCTAGGGTGCACGAAATTTGACTAGGGTTGTTCCTAAACTCTATAAATACTCCCCTAAGTCCTCCAAAACAATTACACAAGCTTGAGGAGAAGAATCAAAGGCTTCAAAGAAGGGTTTTTCTTAGTTCTTTATTTCTTTTTAGTTTTTCTTTGTTATTTTCTTATGGGATGATTTTCATCCAAATTATGTGTAGCTAATACTTTAGTTAGGGCTCGATTGAAGCCCTAATCATGTCTCTTTAAGGTTTCAATTTGTCTTGCTACAATTCATATTTTGGAATGCTTAACTTGATTATTTCCGGTTTTCTTGAATTCCTCACATGTATGTGTTTGATCATCATATGCTTGTGGTATGGATATGTTATTTAGGTCAATTTGGATGGCCGAGTCCTAAGCCTAATAGAGTAACAAAAGAACCTCGTCACAGGTTCTTGGATTAATCAACATGGAAAACCGGAGTAGATACCATGCTCTAGGCTCCATGTGTTTGTCGATCTCCATAGTTTTATGCTTTCTTGAAGAACAACTTAGTAGATGCCATGCTAAATCCTTTGAGAAAGAAAAGAGTTAGAGTAGATGTCATGCCTAACACGTTGCTTAGGGAGATCAATAGCCTAAGGAGTAGATGACATGCCCTTAGGTTGGCAAACATTGAGTATCTTGATATGGTTGTAGCATTGTGCATATTGTTTACCTTATTTGAGTATGATTAGCGGTGGATATCGAAGCCCTAGCCCTTTTATATTATTATTTCAATTCAATCATTTATTTTGTTCCATTCAACAATATCTTTTTAGGAATTGCTTTTTAAACATAGTTTACCAATCCTCGTGGGAATGATCTCGTATTTGCCGTCTATACTATTGTTTTGATCTTGTGCACTTGCGAGTAAAACGTGCATTTATTCGCCTATTTATTTAGGTGGATATTTGTACAACAAGTTTTTGGCGCCGTTGCCGAGGATTGTGTTAAATTGTGTTTTTAAAAGTTTTTCCTTTTAGTTTAGTTATTTTTGTTTATTTTCATCTAAAAAAAAATCTGACTTTTGTTTCAGTTTCTGTTCTGATCTATTTCTGCAGAGATGGCCGAAGAAATCATAGCAAATCTACCGGCAAGAAGGCCAATGAAAAGTTCCTTCATTCCACAGAATCTCAATCAACCTTCTTGCATTGCTTTCCAACCGAATGTGCAAAGCAATTTTAATTTGTCGCCTCACTTGCTCAATATGGTTCCACACTATAGAGGCACACCTATGGAGGATCCTTATCTACACATTCAGGACTTCTTTGATCTTTGCAAAACGCAAAACATCCATGGCTTAAACGCAGAAGGAATCAGGTTAATTCTCTTTCCTTTTTCTTTAAAAGCTAATGCTAAGTTGTGGTTGAACTCTTTGGCTGCAGGATCTATTCAGACTTGGGAGGAGTTGGCAACAAAGTTTCTTAAGAAATTCTTCCCAGCCCAAAGGACAAGACAATTGAGGAGGGAGATTCAGACCTTCCAACAAAAAGATGGAGACCTTTTCTTCGAAGCGTGGGAGCACTTCAACGAGCTACTTCTTAAATGCCCCCATCACAATTTATCTCAAGAAGATCAGGTACAAGCATTCTTTGAGGGTTTAGATAATTCTAATAAAAGTCTTGTAGAGTCAGCGTGTGGAGGTGTGCTAATGGAGAAAAGTAGTGAAGAAGCCATAGAACTCTTTGAGACTTTGAGCGAGAACTCCCAACAATTCTCATCCCGAGGGAGGCAAGGACTCAAAGGAAAGGGCGTATATGAAGTCAATATTAACAATGGAGTTCAGAATCAGATGGCAACCATGGAGAGGAAATTGGACATGCTAGTGAAAGCCATGACTTCTCAAAACATCTTTCCCATTCAGCAGATTGCACAAGTTGAGGTATGTGCCATATGTTCCCATTTTGACCATACTACTAAGACTTGTCCGATGTCTTCATTCACAGATCAGGAGCAAGCAAATTATGTGGGTCAGAATAATTATCCTCCAAAGGACAATCCATACTCCAACACCTACAATGCAGGGTGGCGAAACCACCTTAATTTTTCATGGAGTAATAATCTGAATGTGCAGAATCCACAAGGGCAACAAAGAAATTTTCAGCATGGGAATAATTATCAGGCTCCACCACAAGTGATGCAACCCAATCAGGAGCAGAAAAAGAATGATCTTGAAGGGGCCATACTCCAGTTCATAACCGCACAGCAACAGACTAATGCTCAGAATAGTTTGTCTATTCAAAGACTAGAAGCAACCACTAGCCAGGCCATTCAGAGATTGGAAATACACGTGGGGCAGATAGCCAAGGAGATGAGCGAGAGAAAGAGGGGCGAATTCCCATCCCAAACAATACCCAATCCAAGAGGATATGAGCAGGTCAATGCCGTGACATCTCTCAGAAGTGGTAAGGTCATTGATAACAAGGTGGGAACAGAAAAGGAAGTAGAAGCACCTCCAACAAAAGCCACAATCTCCAAAAAGGTAATTGAAAGGGAGTATGTGACATTGCCACGCTTCCCTCAAAGGTTAGTGAAGCCCAAGAAAGAAAAACAATTGCTGGATGTTTTTAAAACTTTAAAGAAAGTTGAAATCAATATTTCTTTACTTGATGCAATTAAACAGATTCCATCTTATGCCAAGTTCTTAAAGGATTGTTGTACTAACAAGAGAAAGTTTCAGGAGCATGAGCAAGTTGCATTAACCAAGGAGGTAAGTGCGGTCTTGTTAAGAAAATTACCACCTAAGCTGAAAGATCCAGGTAATTTTACTATCCCATGCAGAATTGGTGACAAACTCTTTGACCGTGCTTTGTTAGACTTGGGGGCAGGTATCAATTTACTACCTTATGAGGTTTATGAGAAATTGAGTTTGGGGGAACTTCAACCAACCTCAATTACATTGCAATTGGCCGACAGAAGCATCAAACGACCGAGAGGTATTTTAGAAAATGTCTTGGTCAAGGTAGATAAATTTATTGTGCCTGTTGATTTTGTTGTCATAGATATGGAAGAAGCACCCATGCCATCATCCTTACCCATTATTTTAGGAAGATCCTTTATGAGCACGGTTGATACTAACATATGTGTCAAAAAGGGTATTATAAGCATGGAAGTAAATGGGGAAAAGGTTGATGATATTAAGGTGTTTGATGCAATGATGTTGCCACAAGATAATCATGAGTGTTTCAATATTGGTGTGGTACAAAGTAATGCTAAAGAAATGTTGCAAGTAGAGAGCATTGATCCCTTGGAGGTTGCCATGACTCAGAACCTCACAAAGCAAGAATGTGAGCCCGATCGTGAACGTGTTACCGACATCATTGATGCCATGCACTCCCTTGAGGCTTCCGCACCTCATCTAAGAAGGTACATACTTCCTTTTGAAACTCTTGTGCCTACTAACACCACTCTTGATTCTTCTATTGGCAGGGCACCAGATTTGGAGTTAAAGCATGATGGATATGGAAACACCAAGTTATGCAAGGAACAAACCAAGAAATATCCTGATAAGCTGCTTGTCAAGAAGGAGTTTTATGTGAGACAGAAGGTATTGATATACAATTATGAATTAAGTCTCTTTCCTAACAAGCTAAATTCTCGGTGGTATGGTCCTTATGATGTCACAAAAGTTTATCCTCATGAAGCTGTGGAGGCCTATTGTAAAGAAAAGAATCAAACTTTCAAGGTGCATGGACATCGGGTGAAGCCTTATATGGAGATGGACGTTCAGTTTAGAGATGAGGATGTGACCCTCCAATCTATCCAATATATTACTTGAGAGTCACACAGTCTGGCTGAAGACAATAAACTTAGCACTACTTGGGAGGTAACCCAAGAAGAAATCAGTGGTACTGAGGCTACTTCATGCACTAAAAAGTCATATCCTTTAAAATTTTCTGTTTTGTTTTTCATTATTTGTTTCATTGTTGTTAGTTCTATTTTGTTTTTAGTTTTCCTTTGTTTTGTTTCAGAGATTTATTTTTCAGGAAAAGTGTGCTTGCATTCAAGTTTGGGGGTATGCTACGAGCCATACCTAGTCCAACCAGTTTTCTCATCTCCCTGGTATGATCTTTCCACTTTCTCTACACATTGAGGACAATGTGTAATTCAAGTTTGGGGGTATGGGAGACACACACACACACTTTGTCCATATTTTTTTGAAAAAAATTGCATATTCTTGTTATTCTTAAGAATTTGGTTGATCTGAAACTGTGATTTGAATTTCATTGGCGAGCTTAGAATGTTGAACACATGATCATATGATTAGGGTTCTAGGTCTTGTTGCTTACCTTTGACATCTGAGCATTCACTTGTTTCAATTCGAATTGCCACGAGCACATTAACACATAGTTTGTGAGGTATGACATGTGAACCTGATTGTGTATGCTTTCAATGTCTTGGGTGAAGCTGGGTGACTTGTTGGATGGATACCTTGGCATAAAATAAATAAATAAAAAACCATTTTCGAAGTTTTCACTGAGTAACTGGACTTCTTGCCTCATTAAGCATTGAATGTTCACGTCAAAAGGTGAGAATTTTTGGATTGGTTAAAATAGAGATCATTTTCAAAGTTTTCACTGAGTAACTGGACTTCTTGCCTCACTAAGCATTGAATGTTCACGTCAAAAGGTGAGAATTTTGGATTGGTTCAAAAAAAAAGGATCATTTTCAAAGTTTTCACTGAGTAACTGGACTTCTTGCCTCACTAAGCATTGAATGTTCACGTCAAAAGGTGAGAATTTTGGATTGGTTGAAAAAAAAAAAAAAAAAAGATAAAAGAGAATGCCATGGTTGTTCAATCCAATGGGGACCCCAGTCAACTTTGAGATATTGAGTCATTGCACATCAGAATTAATTTGAAGCCTCATAATTATGTGTTGGTTCACTTTACACTGAATTGAACTTATGAAATCTCAGCTTATCATTTGTGAGTGGTTAGACTTTGTAATTCTANAAAAAAAAGGAAAAAAAAGATAAAAGAGAATGCCATGGTTGTTCAATCCGATGAAGACCCTAGTCAACTTAGAGATATTGAGTCATTACACATCAGAATTATTTTGAAGCCTCATAATTATGTGTTGGTTCACTTTACACTGAATTGAACTTGTGAAATCTCAGCTTATCATTTGTGAGTGGTTAGACTTTGAAATCCCAATTCACTTTGAAGATGGAGTTTATCCTTTTAAGCTTGCTAATGAATGAGAATCATGGTTGTTTGTGATACTTTAGTCTTGGAGATAACATGAGTTATGCATAATGTTTGTGGGTATCATTCCTGTTAAACCCTCACGAGACTTCACTCGTCCTACTAGGGATGCCTAGGGGTTTAAAAGGCTTGTATGTAATCGTGTTTCCCACGACAGAGGACGTAGAGTAGTTGTCTTTTATTTTCAGTTTTGTATTGCTAAGGGACTAGCAATATGTAAGTTTGGGGGTGTGATAAGTGCTGAATGTTACACATTCAAACCCCTTAATTCACATATGTTAATCTCTTAGTTTCATTATAATATGATGTTTTTTGTTGTTTTTGTGTTTTTCCTTTATTTTATAGGTTTTGGAAGAAAAGAAATCAATTCTATCAACTCAGGCTTAAAACACATGAACTGTGCAAAGTTGCTGAAAATCTGACCTTTGTGTACTATTTTGGCCATAACTCTTAGCTCAAAACTCAGATTAAGGCAAGGTCAAGTGCGTTAAAAAGAGGACTCAGAGAGGAACAAATCATCAAGCAAAACCTAAAGAAGATAAGGTTAGCTCGAGCGACTTATCAAGATGGCTTGAGTGACCTTGCGCGGTGAACAGTAACACCGGCAGACCCGATTTGGAAAAAATCCTAAACCTACTCCAACTCGATTTTGGACTTCCTAGGGTGCACGAAATTGACTAGGGTTGTTCCTAAACTCTATAAATACTCCCTTAAGTCCTCCAAAACAATTACACAAGCTTGAGGAGAGGAATCAAAGGCTTCAAAGAAGGGTTTTTCTTAGTTCTTTATTTCTTTTTAGTTTTTCTTTGTTATTCTCTTATGGGGATGATTTTCATCCAAATTATGTGTAGCTAATACTTTAGTTAAGGCTCGATTGAAGCCTTAATCATGTCTTTTTAAGGTTTCAATTTGTCTTGCTACAATTCATATTTTGATGCTTAACTTGATTATTTCCGGTTTTCTTGAATTCCTCACATGTATGTGTTTGATCATCATATGCCTGTGGTATGGATATGTTATTTAGGTCAATTTGGATGGACGAGTCCTGGGCCTAATAGAGTAACAAAATAACTGATGGGAACCAAGGTGGGCCTACTCTTAAAGATCCTTTGCAAATTCCAGATGGGCCAATTACAAGACCAAGAGCCAAGAAGATCAGGGAAGCAATACAAGGATTAGTGCAATCCACTTGGGATGAAGCTAGTAAGAGCCCAACACTCAAGATGGGCTTGAAAGAAAGAGAACTAGTCTTGATCCACTTGATCCAAGCTGTGGAAGACTTGA
>FXXK01001469.1:173232-251087 GCA_900184695.1 Betula pendula | reverse complement strand
GGCCCGGAACGTTAAATAATTTCCGGGTCGAAAAATTAATTTTAGGGGAAATTGATTTTCAGGAAAAATAATTTTAGGGAAATTGATTTCAGGAAAATAATTTTCGCCGAAAATATTTTTCGGGTTTTTGGCGCGCACGGAAATAGCAAATTATTTTTTTATAATTTTCAACCAATCATATTAAAAAAAAAATTATTTTTATGCACAATTTTAAAAAAATTAATATAAATTGTCCCGAAAATGTTCCGGGCAGGTCCAAAAAATGTCACAGACAGCCCCGAAAATATCACGGCGGATCTCAAAAAATGTCCGGACGAGGTCCCGAAAATGTCCCGGGCAACTCCCGAAAATGTCTCGGACAAGGTCCGAAAATGTCTCAGGTGGGTCCCGGAAAATGTCCCGGGCGGTTCCAAAAATGTCCCGAGGAGGTCCCGAGGAGGTCCCGAAAATGTTCTCGGGCAGTCCCGAAAATGTACCGGGCAAGTCCCGAAAAATGTCCCGGCGGGTCCCAAAAATGTCCCGGGTGGGTCCCGAAAATTTCTTGGGCGAGTTCCGGGGAGGTTCCAAAAATGTCTCGGGCAGGTCCCGAAAAATGTCTCCTGCGGATCTCGGACAGGTCCCGAAAATGTCTCGGGGCGGGTCTCGAAAATGTCCTAGGAGGGTCCTGAAAATGTCCCGGACAGGTTTCGAAAATGTCCCCGGGCGGGTCCCGGGGAGGTCCCGAAAATGTCTCGGGGCAGGTCTGAAATGTTCCGAGCAAGTTCCTGACAAGTCCCGAAAATGTCTCGGACAGGTCTCGAAAATGTCCTCGGGCAGGTCCTGAAAATGTCCCGGGCGAGTCCGGGGAGGTCCCGAAAATGTCCTTTTGGGTGGTCTCGGGCAGGTCCCGAAAATGTCCCGGGCGAGTCTCGGGAAGTCCGAAAATGTCCCGGGCAGGTCTAGGGAGGTCCTGAAAATGTCCTGGGCGGGTCCGGGGAGTCCCGAAAAGTTTCCGGGCGGTCCCGAAAATGTCCCGAGCGGGTCCGAAAATGTCCCGGGCGAGTCCTTGGGGAGGTCCCGAGAAAAGTCCCGGGCGGGTCCCGAAAATTTTCCAGGTTGGTTTCGACCGGGTTCCGGTGGGGTCTGGTGGTGTTTTAGCTGTGGTCTACCAATTTGAGAATGTGACGCTTAAACTCGGAAAATGGTTTACGATTTTAAAAAGGGGAAACCATTTTACAAAAATTAAAGAAGATTTTTCGGTCAAACTAAAAATGATTTCCGTTGATTATTATTTTACGCCCCACCAAACACCAGAAATTACGAAAAATGATTTCTAGAAATCATTTTACGTCGAAACAAACGGGGCCTTAGATAACTCTATTTTGGGTTTAGGATAGATAATCTGATGGAAGGGTATTTTTAAAATTTGTTTAGCCATTATAGCATTTTTGCTAGAATGGCTAAGCCAATGGGAGTGCTCTTAGTGGTTTTATTGAAGCTGTCAAGAGAGGATTTTTATGGATTTGATTAAATTTACTCAATAAAATAGACAAAGGCTATTTTGTTGAGTCCACTAAAGTACGTTAAATGATTCTTAACAACCTCAGCAAATTAACTATTTACAATCATTATTATATTTAAATATTATTTTTTAAAGATTTATTTATTCTTTATCAAATATTTATATTTTTTGAATGTTTGCCTTTTTATTAACCGTCATATATTTTAATATTTATCTTATTTTAACGGTCATATTTTAAAAAATTTGAATTTTTCTTAATGGTCATATTTTTGAATTGTTATCTTATTCTAACGGTTATATTTTAAAAAATTTATTTTTTTCTTAAAAATTTGTGATAAAAAACATATTTAGAAGAGTCTTTTATATTATTGTTATTATTATTCTGTAAGTTTTGTCATGGGAGAGGAAGGAAGAAGAAAAAGAAAATGGAAAGGAAAAAAAAATGAGAGAGAAAATATTAATTTTTTAAGATTTGATGAATACTATTCTCTCATTAAATTTTTTTTGTTAAAGTGTTGAGTCTACTAAATAAGAGTTTTTCATCTTTTGATTAAATGTACTCAACAAAATAGCCTTTTGGCTATTTTGTTGAGTCCACTAAAAGTGCTTTAAGAGTATCTCCAGCAATAATAGTCAAAATAGCTATTAAAAAAATACAAATATCTATTTTAACTACTCATTTTTCTATATACACTCCAACAAGTTATCTATTCTACTATCTATTTTCTTTAAATATTATTTTGTGTTGGAGAGAGTGAAAGAAAGAGGTGGAGACTGGAGAGAGAGGAAGTAATAAAAATAAATTTGTAGTGTGAATAGTAAAAAAAAAAAAAGTTAGTTTGTTTATTCTATTGGAGAAGAAAAAGTACTTATAATAATCAAATTTAGCTATTATTAAAAATTTGACTATTCTGTTGCATATGCTCAGTTTGGTGAATAAGTATGGGATATAACTTTTCTCTAAAGTGGGTTGTAGAGTACCATGTTATGGATTAATGTCATTAAAAAAGATAAGTACATGTTATTAAAAAAGAAAAAAAAAAAAGTGTTTCTCCTATGGCCTTTAATTATGTATGCACATCTTGGGCTACAACTTGTGAGGTTGTGTTTTGCGATTCCAAAGAACATTTCTTAATTCATTACGGCATTTACTATACGGAGAAAATATGTGTTGCTGGGTTGGTCTGATAAACGATAACTTGTTTCTGCAACGTTAATATATGATATGATTAGACGAGTAATATCCACGTTGTCTTCCGGTATTTAACATACTCATATACATGAGAAATTAAAGATTTTATTAACATTGGAGCAATTATTTGGAAATCATGGTTGGCCATTGATGGTGGCATACGCATCTGACGGGGTTGGATCACCACCGGTTTCCATGTCAGAGTCAACAAACTTTGTGTAGAGAGCACAACATCTTGTGATATAGGAAATAACGCAATTCAGTCCCATCGAATAAGCAGGACAGTCCCTATTGTCAGGCTGAGCATCATATGGGCGACCCAAATTTGCTTGGGAGCACCCACGATAGACCAAGATGATTTTTACTCAAGAAAATCATTAGACAATTCATTTAGTAATTAATAGCCACAAGCAAAGAAATGCTCTAATAAAATTGGAACATAAAATTTATATTAAAAAGGTGAAAATTCAAGACAAGTGGAATTCCCATATGCTGCTCCCTTGGCTCTAAGATTCACATATGCAACTTCATGAGGAAACTGCCTCATCCCATCAGCTTGTCCGTGACAACCAGCAGAACTTTCTTCAGACACAGCGAGCATTCACCATCAGCCTTAAAAGAATCCTGAATATGGCTTTAATGGTATTTGGAGTTATTCGGCAATAGCCTCCCACAAGGGAGGCCCCTACCTCATACCATCTGTCTACATATGAGACAAAATCCTCATCTGAAACCCCAGTATTTTGCTGCAACAAAAGGCAGTGTTGTTATGGGATTATACAAGAATAAGATCTAGAATGTATTTCCAATTTTCATTGCATTTGGTTTGAAAATCATAAAGAAAAACAGGAAGCAGATCCTGACGTGAACAGTCATCGATATGGCTGAAAGTTTCCTGCCATTGGGAAAAAATGCATAGGCTCATAGCCCAGGTTTCTGAAAAAAGCTAAACAGTAAACAGAACTCTAACCCTCTGCTCAAGATAGAATATATCTCTTTGATAAAGGATTCCACACTCAAATTTCATACAAAACAAGACAAATTGTAATTGCTGACGTGGCATCTGCAAGCAAAGAAAATGGACTTATCACCCACTCCTTTTTCTCGGCATCACAACTTTCGCCACTGTTTGGATATATGACTATAGGTTTAGTTGACACCTGAAGGAATTGCTCACAATAATCAGATTAAGAATTCCATTAGGCAAAGTGCAGCATAGGAATGTAACAATTCAGAAGTAAACAAGATTCATATATTGGAAAGTAAATAAAGTAGGCACATAAGTCCTATGATTTTTCACAATGCAACAAGTTATTCCACTGAAACAAAATGAACGGATCAGAAAGTATAGTTCCACAGAAAGTTACCTAGAATGCCGATAACTGAAGTATGTGGAACAGGTGTCTAAACGTGGTATACCATAACAAATCCTAGAAGAGCATCTTCTTTTGAACAAAGCCAACAACAGTAATATAATTGGCGCAGATGATGATGTAGTGCTACGCAAGTATAATGTATTTCAGATGCATCATACATCTGCATTTGGAGTCCTACCTTCCCCCCTTTTTCTTTCTTTCTTTCGGTTTTTTTTTTTTTTCCCTCAATCCCATCTCATAACATTTACGTCATTTTGCTGGAAATACCGTTGTTAACACATAAAGAGCAGGCAATATATGTTGATGGCAGCCAGCTACGGCTACACCAATCTTGATTCTCTTGAAAATTTGTGTAACAGCAAGTCTCAATGGCTTATTGCCCAAAAAAGCATGCAACAGACCGTGAATTTTCTCAACACAAGCCTACCCACTTCTTGCAAGCCAATGCTGCTTCTCTCTTTTTCAGTTGGGCTTCTGTCTGGAATTTAGGAGCCTTGCCCTTATAAAGTGTTTTATGGTACTTCAAGAAGAGAGTTCGGTATTTGTACTTGTCAACAAACATGTTCCCTTTTTCCATCATCTCCAAGACTTCATTTGCTCGAGCAAAAAATCCACCCCTGACAAATGTATAAAGCACAGAATCCAGTAGTTCTTGATCAAAACTCATTGAGGTAGAAGAAGCAAGACTCTTCATCTCACCCCATAACTCTGTCACCTCCACATATTTTCCCCCAATAGCAGCATACCCAGTAACCATGGAATGAAAGGTCTGAGCATTTGGGGGATGTCCCAGACTCCTCATCTTCTTCAGAGCTTTCTCAGCATCTTGCATCAATCTCTTCCTGCAGAAAAAGTGGATTACATTGTTCCAATCATGCACTCCACTATCAATTCTCTGCCCTTCCTTGATTTCCTGCAACAGCTTTGCCATAAACCCTGCCTCACCACCCTCTTCACATCCTTTAACTAATATCTCAAATTCTTGATGGCCTGCTCGTGGTATTTTAGCCTGTTTCATCTCTTTGAATAGATGGAGGGCACCTTGGGTATCTTTTTGAAGCACCCTGGATTGGATCAATGCCTCATAAGAGCTGGAATCTAGCTGGATTCCAGCCTTCCGAGCATCTCGTAAGAGTGATGCCACCTCCCCCGCCCGGTTTGCTTGGCAATATGCTTTCAAGAGGGAAGAATATACAGAAGAACTAGTTCTGACCCCAGCCAAACGCATCTCGTCAAGAAGGTCATGTGCCTCATCTAACCACCCAAGTGAGATGCATGAATTAATAACATGTACCAAGGCTGAATTATCATTGGAAACTGGGGAATTTTCTTTCTCTACCTTGATAAGGAATTCTGCCAAATCCTTGGTCTTGCCAGCTTCTAGAAAAGCCTTAGCTATTTTCACATAAATTCTTTCAGTCGGTTGAAGAACTCCACGTTCAGTTGTAATCAATTCAACTTGCATCTGCAACTTAGCTAACAAAGTACCAAGCATTTGCTTCGATTCAGCCTCAAGCTTTAAGAAATTTCGGTCCCTAGAAAACTCTTCATATCTAATTAATTTATTATTCTCTGAACCTTGTAATTGTCTTTGACTCAAACTTTGCCCAGAGGCCACAAAAGGCGGGGACTTATTTACACTTGCAGAAGCATCATATACAAGTGTAGCTGCAGCAAGAGAATTTCTTGCTTCTTTTGCTTTTCGAAGCATTTCCAAAACCATGTTGGATGCAGAATCTAGATCACCAAACTTTAAGTGGCATGTAAGCAAGCAGTTATAGAACTGTCGAAACTGAACATCACTTAAATTATGAGCTTCGTTAATGAATCTTTGAAGCTTCTTTAGCTCTTCTCTTCGCCCGTTTCTCTCATATATATGTGCCATAATGATCAACAAGTTTGTGTCTGCTTTGACACCAACTCGAGGCATCATGACAAGTAGCTGCTCTGCTTTCCTAGTTGTCCCAAACAAAAGACACCCAGCCAAAGCAATGTTAACAGCAGTAGTATTAGGTTTCATAGCAATCAAAGGCGCATTAATCTTTTTACGCGGATCCACCCTTCCATCTTGAAACAAGTAACCTATCTCAAGAATCAACTCAGCAGCAAGGAAAGCCCCAGGAGCTGTTTGTGACATGTGGGCCAAAATTGCAGACCAAGCAGTAACAGGGGGGTATTCTTCCATTTCTACCAATTTTCGTAAAAGAGTTGATGCAGGAACTGGTAGTCCAGATTTGGAAAGACAAAAAGAGAGATATATCAGTGGCTCCTTTTCTAATAAGTTCTGCTTGCCTTCCTCAAAAACCTGTTCTACTAACCCATAGGCCTTCTCAAGCCACTGAACGTCAAGGCTCTCTGCAAAACTTGTTAGAAGCTTGTTCACTACAGATTTCCTAGGAAAGCCTTCCAACTGCATATGCTGTTCATATAACTTCCAAGAATCGTTAAATCTACCCTCATCGATTGCATTCTGTATTTCCATACTTAGTTTAGCTGGGTCTCGAGCCTGGACCAAAAATGTTCCAGTCATGGTAGATGAAGACTTTGGTTGAAGACTAAATTTATTCTGCCATCCCAAGACAACAGTTTGTGTGTCCAAGCATGTCAAAGAGGAGCTAACAAACTGACAGACAGAACTGCCCCAATAAGCCTGAGGTTGGCATCTGAATACTTGAGTCACATTGCTAGTGCCAGCAGCCAGTAAAAGATATAAAACTGAAGAAGAATTTGCAGTAATCGGACGGCTAACTTTTCTTATAGATAGCATCTTGTCCAGACAGCAAACATTAACAATGATCCTGGTACTGAAAATAGGTCAATATCTGCAACATGGACAGCATTAATTAGATGCAACTGACCTCCAAAAACACAGGCAACTTTTATGTATAATTCATGGAGATAATAACTATTAACTTCTTGCATTCGATGTGAATAAGGGTTTAGCATCATTGGTAACCCTACAAAGAATAAATCCACATTTCAAATTGCAACCATCATTGAAATGCAGAACAGAGAAAGAGTAATTCTGCCCCAAAGAACGCTTAATGGCTCAAAATCAAGCTTACCCGACATATAATTTCATCCACCAAAAATCAGGTATCTCCAATTCCCACGGAAAAAAAATAAATTCAATCACTTTAGACTCTAACCCACAGCCATACAATACAAATAATCCCAGAGAAAAATTTGGTGAAAATAAGAACTAAGAGAGTACCTTTCGCTCGTCTGAAACAGAGTTGGAGAGTCGGCTGCCACAGTCGCACCAAATTTGCAAAACGGCCAAAATGAAGCTACAACCCTTCACCTCGTTTTTTTACGCCTCTGCACGACGTCGCTTTTGTTCGGTCATCCAAACCAGAAGCGACGTCGTTTACTCAAAAAAGTCAAAATAATAATAATAATAATAATAATAATTATTAATTTTTTTTTCTTGACTTTAGCCTCCAATAAACCCTAACCCAGTGAACCCACCGAAAAATTCAGCGAGGTCGACGGACGCAGGAGGCTACGCTACCTTCTGGGTAGCTCGTGCAATCAACGAGAAATTCCATCGCTAGCGCTTTGTGAGCTAAGCAATCCTGGTTCTCCGGGCACTACGACTACGGTAGGACGTTTACCATCTTACGCCTCTGTCTCTCACTGTTATGTCTAAAATTCCTCTGAATCAATCTAGACCTGCCTTTTGAGATGCAAAGCATATCAATTTAATTGCACATGGAAAATAAATAAATTTTTTGAAGTTATTTAAAGGACAGAGTTTAGCAATTTTCGAGAACTAATTAAAGACTTTCTACACTTGTTCCAAATTCTATTTAGATTACATTTGATTGATTGCATACTTAAGTTTTGTTGTTTTTATGCTTGCTGTTTGATCTGATTGCGAGTTTGTATGTGTGTCATGGACTTGATTTAAATGCTATGTAACTCTTTTTTTTTTTCTTTTTTCTTTTTTCTTTTGGTGTTAATTTTTACATTTAATGTAACTATTGTTAGAATTCACAACTATGAGTTACTCTCTATCCACAAATATTTGAGGGTTGGTTTGTTTAGTTGGGTAGTGATTTTTTTTTTTTTTGTTTTTTTGAAATAAGGAAGGAGCAAGTGCATTGTGTATCCAAACTGCATGTTGCACAATACAGCACTAAATCCAAACTGATTTCTCCGCAAAAAGAAAAATCTAGAAGAGCAAATATATGTGAATGAAATAGATAGATAGAGAAGAAGCCGGAGAAAGGTGTACCCGTTGAGTCGCCAACAGAAAATACAAAATTTGAAAAGGATGGTTAAATTGTTTATACAAAGAGTATATATAACAAGGTTTCTTCCCCAGAAACCAAAAGCAAGTTAACGATGAGACTATTTGCCAACTGTTGTGTTAAGTTAAATCTGTTTTTGTGTTTTTTTCTAAATTTTATGTGGAATGGAAATTATTGCTCAACTTGAATCCTTATTGAGTTTGGCAACAAGTTGGTGTGAAATTTTTAGTTGTGGTGTTTACGACATGTGATCCCGGTTGTCTTAATTGGTTGTTGTATAAGAATGGTATCATAATAAGGCAGAACATGACCCAATTGGTTTTCTTCTTCATGTCATCTTGATTAGGAGCTGTTAACTTTTTCTTTTTTTAAAAAAAAAAATTGTGTTCTTAATGTGCTTCAGAGTCCTTTTATACTATGAAGAGAGCTATGCCATGGAGTGATGAGGAGGAAGATTCCTCATCTGATGAATCATCTTCTTCACATTCAAACTCCGGAGCTGAAGATGGGGTTAGCAAGAGAAAGGCAAAGGATCAATTTAAAGCTAGCCAACCTTCTAAAGAAAAAACCTCCAAAGGTATCCATGACAGTTCTTTTCAATGTTTAACTAGAACTGTATATATATCTCAATATCTCTCTAAGAGCATTCACATTCTATCTAAATTTTCTCCAAACATATAGTTTTTTCTATTTTAGCAAAAGGCTTTTCAAATGCACTCTATACCATTTAAATATTATTTGTTTATTCTTTCTTTAGTCAAGACGTCTTCTTCTTCATACAAAACTACCATGAAATCAAAAGCAAAAGCCCTGACAAAAACAATACCAACAGAGTTCTGGTTCGCTATAGCCAGAACCGCAGTCTCACAGATCTGGCAGTCAGTGGGCTTCAAGGCCACCCAGCTCTCGGCACTTGAAACCCTCACACTGGTGGCCACCAAGTACCTGCATACCATCGCCCACTGCACCAACCACTCCAGCAACACCCACTCCAACCTCTTCGACCTCACCCACAGGGCGGACCTAGGTATTAGCTTGGGGGGGCTTCAGCCTCATGCATGAATCGTAGCACCCTGGGGAATTTGATTACTTCAAGCCATAAATTGGATCATTCCCATGTGCCCAAATGGCTGCCTGGATTTCTGAAAGGTAACTAGGCTGATGAGGGATGGCGAGGGAAGGAAAAGAGAGAGAGAGAGGTTGTTGGGGGAATCAATGATAGTGGGGGACGAAAACATTTTGCCCATTCGTTGAGTTTGGTAGCCAAAGATTTGAGTAGAAGAGCTCCGGCGAGGCACTGTCATGAGAAAAATAGAGAAAGAGATAGAGAGTATGTTCTGTTGAATAAACAAATGTTTATAGAAGCTACAATACCAACCCAAGTTTGTGTTGGTACTGCTCATTTTGGTTTTAGTGTAAGGATACATAATGGGGTGTCGGGTAGTTTTGGGGGGTTCTATCTAAATTTGGCATAGCAACCCATTATGCAAATGCTCTAACAAAGTTGTTGCTTCATATTTTGATTTTTCTTCTTTCCTCGAGTGAATGACTGCTTGCTCAACCTTAATGTTGAGTGTGTAGGGATTTATTTACTTCTTACATTCTTTAAGAAACTATTAAAATGGTTTCTTATCAAATACTTGAATAAAATAATATCTTCACAAGAAATTACATCACAGAAGAGCTGGCTGGATCATATAGCTGTGTTTGAGTAAATTGATCAACTAAAAGGAGAAGAATCTCTTAAAAAATTAAAGTTTGTTGGCTACCAATAATAAAATCAGTTGGCATAAGAAAACCTGAAAGAAAAAAAGGTGTAATTTTTTGTCCAATTATATTTCGTATAACTCTGCAGTGCGATCCATATAAGAGTAGATTGTTGTTTTCCGTTGGATCAAAAACCCTGAACCCTATCTTCAAAATAAAGTTGTTATAGTTTTATCTGTGCATGTGTACAGTTAAGTTTGGAAAGCAAAAGACTGGAGTTGTGGACTTTGAAGAATTGAAACGACATGGTTATAAAGGTGGACCATCAGTCTTGCGTGTGCCCCCACCAAGAGAATCGGAAGACAAGAAGGAAGACTGGTCATGGTGTAATGGCAAGGAAAGTCGTGAAGCCAAGGAGACTGAAGAATCTTATGAAGAACGACAGAAAACAAGGGCTGCGATAATCTGTGGAGAGCAGCTGGCAAGTGTGGAAAGTCGGAAAGAGAAGAACTTTTCTTTCTCTCAGAAGGAGAAGAGGAAAAGAGAGCTTGGTCAGGCTAGCAGGGGAAAGAATTATGTTGAAGAAGAAAAGAGGTTGTTGAGGGACAATGGTGTCTATTCTGGTTTCGATACTTGATCCATGATGCCTGAAGCAATGAGTTTCATTATGTAAAATATGTAAAAGCTCATTTCCATCGGGTCCTTAATGAATTCAATAGATTGGGTTGTGACCCGGGTAGCAATTCTAAGATGATTTTTGGAGCATTGTGTCTTGAAATATGCACTGTTTTCAGGTGACCAGATTACTTAGAGACATGCAGTAGCATTGACCATGACAATCTGTGCTATTATTCATCTGACTCTTATTTATGTGAGCTATGTAAAACGAGAAGCTGCCACCGCCTACAGAAGGGTGGGCAAGAGCAGCATCTAAAGAAAGTATATAAATGTCTCCTGATCGACCAAGATGATTTTTACTCCAGATAATCATTAGACAATTCATTCAGTAATTAATAGCCAAGCAAAGAAATGCTCTAAATAAAATTGGAACATAAATTTATATTAAAGAGGTGAAAATTTGAGACAAGTGGAATTCCCATATGCTACTCCTTTGGCTCTAAGATTCACATATGCAACTTCATGAGGAAACTGCCTCATCCCATAACAAGCAGAACTTTCTTCAGACAGAGCGAGCTTTTTCACCATCAGCCTTAAAGAGAGTAGTTTTCCTCTCTGCGAGTCACAACAGTTACTATGGGAGTTGAGCAGCAGCAGGTCTACTGGAAAGAGTCCTGTATATGGCTTTAATGGTATTTGGAGTTGTTCGGCAACAGCCTCCCACAAGGGAAGCCCCTATCTCACACCATCTGTCTACGTATGAGACAAAATCATCATCTGAAATCCCAGTATTTTGCTGCAACAAAGGCAGTGTTGTTATGGGATTATACAAGAATAAGATCCAGAATGTATTTCAAAATTTTCATTGCATTTGGTTTGAAAAACATAAAGAAAAACAGGAAGCATATCGTGACGTGGTCAATCATTCATATGGCTAAAAGAGTATTAAAGGAGAGAGAGAGAGAGAGGAATTAGATCACGACATAATCAATCAGACTGTAATTGATGTGCCTCTATTGATTAAAGCCAGAAAGAAGCTTCTATCTAGAGAATTTGGGTTCTCCTTCATTACAATACAGAAATAAATAAACCGAGAACAGAGGTTTTTGATAAGTAAAGAATAAAAACAAGTGGAGAACAGAAATTTAAAATTAACGTTTAAAAAATAAAAAAGATAGAAAACTTTTCAAAGCGTTGCTTTTGTACAAAAACCTGCACATTAGTGAAAGTTATCTGCCATGGAGAAAAAAATGCTTAGTTTCATCGACCATAGGCACATTGCCCAGGTTTCTAAAACATGTTGAACAGTAAACAGAACTTTAACCCTATGTAAGTAAGAAAATTGCAACCCAAGTTCCACATCAATTGAAAGTTTCCTGCCATTGGAAAAAAATTGCATAGTTGCATCAACCATAAGCAGAACTCTAACCCTCTGCTCAAGGTAGAACATATCTCTTTGATAAAGGATTCCATACTCAAATTTCGTACAAAACAAGACAAATTGTAATTAATGATGTGGTATCTGCAAACAAAGAAAAAGGACTTACCACCCACTCCTTTTTCACGGCATCATAACTTTCGCCACTGTTTGGATATATGACTATAGGTTTAGTTGACACCTGAAGGAATTGCTCACAATAATCAGGTTAAGAGTTCCATAAGGCAAAGTGCAGCATAGGAATGTAACAATTCAGAGGTAAAAGATTCATATATTGGAAAGTAAATAAAGTAGGCACATAGGTCCTACGATTTTTCACAATGCAATAAGTTATTCCACTCTAACAAAATGAACAGACCAGAAAGTATAGTTCTACAGAAAGTTACCTAGAATGTAGATAACTGAAGTACTTGGAACACGTGTGGAAACGTGGTACACCACCTACCCAGGAATTTGGAATGATAGGGGTTGACTTAGATTACACTTTTCTAAATTGTTTACTGATAATTAAATTCTTACAACATAGTCTTCTATTCTAAATCTTTATAAATTTAGCCTACCTTTTCCAGAAAACCTATAACAATGGAAGAAAAAAATGAAAATTTTCAGATCTCAAAAATTACCAAATTGAAACACAACTGTAGCACGATTTGGATCAATGACCCCAAAACGTGATTGTTCACAGGTCTGAATTAAACCATCTATAATTAATTCAAGTATTTGCCAACTCGAATGCATACATTAACCTCCATCTACAGAATAGTCAATAAAACTAGAATTAATGTTATCTTCCAGAAAAAATTACAATAGCTTAGAAAAATGCTCACAATATTTTACGTCAACAAGGACCCATCCAAATTATCTAACATTATAGTAGAATGAGCTATCTTTTGCTCGCTCTACAGTATTTTATGCAAGATTTTGTTAATAAAATAAAGACTAGAAAGTTCAAGATGTGAAGTGGCTCTTAACAACAGAAAACTCAGACTTATGCTCAACTAAAAACATTAGGAATAAAATTCAAAGAAAAAAAAAAAAACCCACAAATGGACAGCATCCTAAGTATGATACCTTCTTAATAGATAATATCAGTCCACGAATGAATCTAGGTGGGGTACAGTTGATTCCCACCGCAACAACTTTCTTGCATGATTCAGCAATGGATGCACATTTAAGAATGGAATCACCACTAACCACATTTACACCATCTTTAGAATTGAAAGAAAACCATGCAGGAACCTTTATGTCCTCTTCCTCCAAAATCTCTGCATAAGCCTGCATAAACACCAAGCTTTCAACACAAAATCAAGAAGTGAAACACCATAATTACCACCCCACCCCCCCCCTCCTCCCCCCACTCTTTTGCAATGACTCTTAAGAAATTTTAGTTATGACCCAATCCAAATATTGGGCACCTAACTAAAAAATTAGAAAGCTCAGTCAGCCATGACTAGTATGAAGCTAACAAGGAAATAACATAGGCCTTTATTAAATATCTTTACGAAGATGTTATAACATTACTGAAAATCATCAAGTTTTGACCAATACCTGAGCTTCTAGTTTATTAGGAACTGTTTCAAATGCAATTAGGTCAGCACCTGACTCTGCTAGGACTTGAACCCTTCTTCGATGAAAATCTTTCAACGTTTCTAACGTAATTGCATCACCATAATTCCCACTGTTAAGGTACACAACAAGAAAAAAGACACATGATCATTGAATTGTAATATGGACATCAATTCTCAATTTGCAGAAAGAACAGCAGCCTGCCAAAATTTGTTCTTTAAACCCTTGCCCCCTCCCCCCAACAAAGAAGAAAAAAAAAAAATCTTCGTCTTTTCTAGCTTGCTGAGATTACATATTTATGGCTCAATTATATAAATTAACACATGCCTGTAAGGCAGGAATTACCAAAAAGTGTGTGATTATGCCAATATTACACATAGGGGATTGTGACAGTTTACTCATGAACTGCTAGATCTAGGCCATGTCAAAGCAAAAGATAATTGCAGCTCATGCAATTACTTTAAGGAGCACTTATTGACTCACCTGTATTCAGACCCATCAGCCAAGTAAGCCCCATAGCTCCCCACAGATGCTGCAACTAAGATGGGACGATGTTTGAGAATTCTACCATCTCCAGTGTCATTCGATGAACATTCAGCACATCTTTCATAATAATTATCTCGTGCCTCACAGGCAATTTCAACACTTCTTCTAAGCATGGTTTCACCTTCTTCTTTAGAAAATCCTTTAGCCTGGAAGCCCTGAATTGTAGCCTGTGCAGATACAAATAAACTTGAATTCTATTTTGCATATAGAGAAATAAGAGATCATCATTAGTTAAGGGAACTTACCTGATAAGATGCTGAGATTATAATATCTGCACCAGCTTCAAGGTAATCAAGGTGTACCTGCACCATCAAGCAACTCAATAAATTCCGCAAATAAGGGAAAAGAGAAATTATAATCCCATTGTTTCAGTTAAACATAATCAATTTCCACTCAAGATTTATTTCCTAAGGTCATTCATTACTTCGTATCATACATTATATAATGTCAAGGTCACCAAATGTTGAGTTCATAACAATTTTCCAATTGTGAAATTATTTTTTCTTTTTGAAGCAAAAAATCCAAGATTTCATAAGTGAGGAGGAAAGAGGCCTTGGCGAACCATAATAATTAGTGAACAAGTGTATTCTTTTCACCACAAATCTTATACCGGTCAGACAAATAAAGTGATTTTCAAACAAGTAATCTCAAAGAGTCAAAAAGGGAAGGCTCCCGTCTTGTAGTGTTGAGTGCTTCGTGTGGGTTTCAGTTCAGAGGGTTTTTGGTGTATTGTGGGTTTTGGGTTTGTTGCTTTGAGGGCTTTTCGGGTTTTATGGGTTTTTTCTTGTTGTTTTGTTTGGGGTTTTGTTATGTGTTTTCCGTTGTATATATTGCCTGTGTACTTAGAAACGCCTTACGTTTTTTATAATATTTTCATTACTTATAAAAAAAAAAAAAGAGTTAGAAACCATGTGCAAGTGGTCTCCAAAATTCATAAAATTATTGCACGCCTTTATTTGTTAATCACAGCAAAAACCAAGATCCGAGCAACTTTACCATACTAATCAGAGACTCATAACACTAATAACCACCAAAATGAACACATGCGCAAGTATTCAAGAAACGGGAAAAGTAAAAATCTCAATGATTTCTAAAACTTAACACAAACCATATCCTTTTCTATTTGCCACAAATTAATGCAGGTACATTTTTTCTCATTTTTCCAATCTCTCTCTTTTGGAACCCCAACTAACGAATATCTGAAATCCAACATTTCCAATTGCATTACTTTTTTTTTTTTTTTAGTAAGTCCAATTGCATTACTTTCTCCCACTTTCTCAGCAACCAAAACCACCCAAAAAAGGAAATGAATAACAAAAATAAACAAACAGAAACCAAAACTACATAGCAACCTAATTAACTAACACAATTGACATCAAAATCAACGAATGCACAATCACAAAGTCTTGCATATAAAACTCTATATAAATAAGTACATACATTTTCACACACACACAAGCAGAAAGAGGACCTTGCGAATAAGGTGAGGGGAAGTGAGGAGACACTTGGCACTCCAGAGGGGATCGTTGAGGTCGGCGCCGTGGCGCTCCAGCTCCGTCGCTAGCCCTCCGTCCACCACGGCGTTTCCGCCAGATTGCCGGAGGAAGTCCCTCATCAACGACGACATTTCGGCGCTGCCGCTGCCCAGTCCCATCGCGCTAGCACCCAGTTCGTCGGATTTTGAGTGAGAGGGTAGTGAAGGAAGTCTTTAAAGTTACGCAACTCTATTTATACGAATCACTATTTCGACAAAATTGTTTGAAACTGAAAATATTAAATATTAAAACTTTTTAACTATTTTATATTTCATCAACTTTTTTAATAAATTTTTTAATTTTTTATATCACATTAATTATTTTTTTTAATATAAATAAATAATAAAAAAATAAATTTTTTTATAAATATCACGTCAATTACTTTTTATAATTATTTAAAACTCATAAATTTCAAAAAAAATAAAAAATAAAAAAGTGTATATTAAAGATTTATGAATGTTTTTTAAGAAAACTGAGAGACAGTGGCAGCTGATTAGAAGACCACCGCTGCAAAAGTGGAATTCCTTGTGCGACACAATCAGAATCCCACTGAGAACATGTCAAGTGCAGAATCCTACTCATCGGCAACAAGCAGAGAACAATCTTTCATGGTACACATGCCTCCCTGTCCCTAAAATGGCAAACCCAAAGCACCGTCATGTTGCACCTCGGAGATTTGAGATCCATGAAGCTTCCAAAAAAAAGTAAAACGTTAATTGGGTTCTAGTGGAACATGTGTCGTGCACTTTAAATTTCTTGCCATGCCGAATTAATACTGTCCATACCCATCCATTTGATTCCTAACATACCCACTTGGGTTTTAGCCATGATGTTCCTCGCCAGTTTGTCGTGCCGACTGAGTTAGGGTCTGTTTGGGATTGCGATTTTAAAAAGTGCGATTTCAAAAATAGCGATTTTAAAAAGTGCGATTTGAAAAAGTGATTTTTGAAAACGCAGTTTAGTGTTTGGCAAAATTGCAGTTTGGCATTTAAAATCGCAGTTTAGCGTTTTAAAATTCTGTGTTTTCAAAAAAGCACCTCCTTACCTGCGATTTGAAATCGCAGATTTTCTGCGTTTTCAAATCGCAATTTTTTAAAATCGCAGTTCACAAACAATTCAGTTTTTGCGATTTGGTTTAAAATCGCACTTATTGTCTACGAAATCGCTTACCCAAACGCACCCTTAATCATGTTTCAAATTAAATGTAAGCCATTAAAAAAAAAAAAAAACTATAGAGCACTTAAAGCCAAATCCAGAACCCCTAATATTGAAGCTTACCACATCAAATATTTAATTTAGATGAAAGCTAAATTATTCATTTACAGTTTGAACTTAATATCACTAATATCATTTTAAATTATCAACCATTAAAAGTTTAAATTAATAAGAAATTGTGAATTTAATCATTTAATTAATATTTTGACATTTTTTCTCACTGAAAAACTAAACAACATATGGAATATTTTAAGTAGCGAAAGTGGGACATTACAACCCTAATAGTGGATTAAGAGATGAGACATTGCAAAAAATATGGTAGTTAGAGGAGGATAAATATACTTAACCCAATATTTTAATTGAAATGAAAGCAAATGGTAAAGTCAAGGTAGGTGAGAGTGTGGGGCCCGAGGTGCCCCGGCAAGTAGGCCCCACACCACAAGCTACCTAGACACCTTGGGTCTCATGCCCTTTCTCTCATGACTTGCCCAAATTTTATGAAATTCGGACATGAAATTTCAGGGATCTAATTTCTTTTTACTGATATAGACTCTTTACTAAAATACAAAACCTACTAAACATATCAACTGCAAAACTAGTTGTTGACATCTTAAAAAAAAAAAAAATGTCCAGCCCCTGAGGAAGGTGATACAATAATGATTTTGGAGATTAATTTTGTTACGATTCTAAGTATCTCACATCGATTAAGTATAATCTTAAAGTGTTTAGAGCACTCTCATTGGATTAGCCATTCTAGCAAAAATGCTAGAATGGCTAAGAAAATTTTAAAAACACCCTTCCAATGGCTTATGCATCCCATATCTAAAATGGATTTGTTTTTGGTTCGTGAACAGTGCAACGCTAACTGTAGCGTTGCACTGTACACGAAGGCAACCATTAAAAAATTGTTTATTCCCTCTCTGCCTCTCTCTTTTCCCTCAATTTTGTTGTGCCTCCCGCCTCCCTCTTTTCCCTATACCCATTCTTTTCCCTCAATTTTGTTGTGCCTCCCGCCTCCCTCTGGTTGTTAAAAAATTTTGCAAGCTCAAAAATTTTCTTGGGGACGACAAGAAGAAAGAGCAGAGAGTGCATTCATCAAAAAAAAAAAAGAGCAGAGAATGCAGTTTTTTGGGGACGACGAGAAGAAAGAAAAAAAAAAGTCCATTTGAAAAAGCTGATTGTCAAAAAACTACAATCTTTATAAATGAAATAAAAAAATAATAAAGAAAGACAAATAAAGAATTAAAAAAATATATTTAAAAGATATAGAGAAAGAATAGATAATCTGATGTATGGTGTTTTTTAAAACTCATTAGCTAAACTAGCAAAAGTGAGTTTTAGTTAGCTATTTTGGCCAAAAATTTGCATAAGCCAATGAGAGTGCTCTTAAGCTCTTGGACACCCTCCCCTTGTAACCTGATTTTCAAAGCTGAGTTCTACTTGTGGTTTGTAGCATTTGATATCAGAGCCTAATTGTTTGATGGCCAATCAAAGGGTATCTCGTTTGAAGCAGCAAGTTGCTCATCTTGGGACCATGTTGGAATATGATGAAGAAGATAGAAAAATCTAACGCAAAGGTGGACAACCTTGTCTCAAAGGGAGGCAACGGATTAGTGGTTCATCCAATTCAACAGCTCCAAAGTTTTTTCCAAAGTATAATGGTTTAGAAGACCCCACAAGGTAAATCTATTGGGTGTAACAATTTTATTAGTACCAGCAAATAGAAGAGGAAAATAAAATTACATTGGCTACATACCACTTGGATGGAGAAGTATAAATGTGGCTTCAGCTTTTCAAGGGAAGTGAGAGTTATTTCGTGGGATTCAGTAAAGGCTGAACTTTACATGCTTTATGGGCCAACACCATTTGAAGATGATTTTGGAGACCTCTCCAAGAGGCAACAAGTGGGCTTAGGACAAGACTATCAATTGCAATCCGAACAACTCTTGAGCCAAGTGGGAAAAAGTCACACAATCATCAATTGTGGTATTTTGTGAGTGGAGTAAAGGCGCCAATCAAAATTGATGTACAAGCTGCTAGACCATCCACTATCACTCAAGCAATAGGACTGGCTTATTTGTATGAAGCAAAGAATTGGAGTACAATAAAGCCCCTTGTAGCATGATTGAAGGGATTTATTCAAAGGAAGATGTTTAGGGAGATGAGGACCAAACATAACATGAAAGAGTTGCAGAAGAAGAATATGTAATTTATTTAGAAGATCTTACCCACCATGCAACTCAGATTTCCAGATTTTTCCCTTGAAGACGGGCAATTTCAACCTTGAATGAATCTTACGAAAGTAGAAGTTGCATGGAAAATGAGTTTTGCAAATTCTTAGGAGAAGGAACGTATGCTTGATAGCTATCTCGATGAAGTTATCTTTTAGTAGATGGGCTCATCTAAATAAGAAGTATAACTTCCATAGTCTCGTTTAGTGTTTAGTTGATATGTTTGTAGTCTTCCGCTTTTATGTTTTGTCATCTTACCTAATATGTTTTATGACTCTCTTTTTACGTGTGTATCTGCCAATCCTATCAATTTGTTATCTTCCTAAGATTTAAGCCTATTTAGGCCATGCTTGACGAATAAAAATTCATACTCAAGTTTGAATTTTCAAATTGTGTTTGAAAGAGGCCTAGGATCCTCCTAATATTCTATCACTTTAATCTTTTTATTAGCAAAAAATAAGCAATAAGAAGAAGTTTGATCTTGCTTCTTTTCCTGTTGAGAGGTGAGTGACCTGATCTATTACGAATTCTCATAACAAATTTCAAAAATATTATGCAACAAAAATAATTAAAGTGATAAATTGTTGCCCTTACAATCTTCATGCATTAAATGAGTAAGATCTCATATGGACCACAAATTTAAATGAGAGATGCTACACATCATTCTCTTAACTATCTCTTGCCTATCTCCATGCAAAAGATGTTCAAATCCACCATTGAATTATGGGACCACACATGTGGTCTCATAGATTTAATGATAGATTTGCACACTTCTTTATTTAGAAATGGGTAAGAGATCGTTAAGAGAATGAAAAAATTATTTCTCAATTCAAATTGGCTTCTTCTTCTTTATTTATTTATTTATTTTTTATTTTATGTTTATGCAAAATCTGTGAACTACTTGATTTCATACAATTTGCAGTCCTGCTATAAAGTGTAGCAGAACTAACTTCATTTGCACATTTATGATACTACGAGCCACGAGCTGTGCTGAAACAAAAACAGCCACGAACCTGATCTTCATGAATCATGCCACTTCCCTTGCTCGTGTCTATTGCTTCTAACAACCTCACCACCTCATCCATGTCAAGATGCTTCTCTGGGTTTGCATCCCAGCATTTTCTCATGATGCTCGCCAATGAACTTGGACAACATCTTGGGACTTCTGGTCGGAGGTTCAGAAGAAAACAATTTCAAACATATGTCATCAACATAACATCACATTTTATAGTTGGGCAACAAGTCAGGTTCTTTGGTCTAGAGCACCCAAATAAAACACCTAATGTTAAAATATATCTAGGGATTAGGGCGAAATATATTCCAACCCTAACCAATAGCACTTGGGCCATAAGCTCGTATATAGATATAAGCATCTGCTACATAATGCAATGAATAAGGCTCTTTTGTATATTAAGGAAAAAAGCATGAATGTAGTAGTGTTCCAATTTTTGGACATAAGTTGAAGGAAACAAAATGATGTACTCAATAATTATTTAAGGTCAATCAGAATCACATAATAAGAAGTGAACTAAGAAATACCTAAAATGACAGTGAATTGTTGGTGATCAAAATGGTTAAAAAACTCGAGATAAATAATTCTAAGGCTATTAAGTGAGAATATAAAATTCAAACACACAGTAAATATCACTAAGGCTCGCTGGAGTTAAAAAGATTTGATTATAAACAGCACAAAAGGCATTCTTTATTAATAAGTAAAGCCAAAGCGTTTCACCATGTGGGTTATTCAATAATTGTAGGTGAATTTCACTACTTTTAATACAAATGTGCAATAACACTTGCTAAAGAACCTAATTATTATAATGTGAGAAAACATACAAACCTGTCGCACAACTGCAGATGAAACTTCTGCAAAACTAAGATTAGGATATGGCATGTCGTAGCAATAGATCTCCCACAAGCATATACCAAAACTGTAGGCATCACATTTCCTATTGTGAGGCTTACCATCAAGAACCTGCAAAAAGTATCTCGTTAAAAATCTCTCTCCTTAAAAAAAAGAAAATTATGGCCAGAAACAAAAATAATAGCAACGTGCTTCAATCTTTAATGACCCAATTTTGCTTATAAGTCTCTCAAAATGAAAAGATCCTTCAAGTTAATTTTTGCACTACAATGACATGATTATTTTTTGTTAAGAAGGCAACTCTCCATGGTAGAAGTATGCAGTTCTGGAAACAAGGGGTTGATACCTCTGAGGCCATGTATCCAAGGGTACCTATTTCCCCAATCATGTCCCTAGGGTTCTTTCTGGGCTTCAACTTGAGCAACGTCAAAATCAAAAAATTTCACAGTTCTTTGAGCAATAGCAGCATATTTTTTTGTTTGAACTCAACCTGGAAAGTTGGATTAAAGAATACATAACCATGATCCAATTATTTTAACCCAACAACATACCATAATAAAATCTAACCTGACAAAATAATATACTTACCCTCTAGACATATCCAAAGCAATTTGAATCACAACCTTAAGGGCAAGTTTCTTTCTCACATTCCTAATTAAAAACTTCTTTAAAGTCCCACCTAGAAGGTATTCAACAACAACACAACAAGCTCTAGATGAAAGACAATTATGACATTCATTTGATGCACTTTTCGAAGGCATTTTAAGATTTGAAGTTCCCATGGAAGCTCCAATAAATTGTTAAAGATATATAGGATTATTATTTGAAAACAATGAAAATCCACAAAACTGGAGAAAGACTTGTTCATACAAGTTTGAAAAATAAATATAACTAAACTGTTGAACCTTAGTTCTGACTCATTAGGATTAGCTAAATCGTTTCTATTGTTATCACATACAACCAATCAATGATTACGTCTAATCTCCTTGTGTGTGTTTGTTTATGTATTTGTGTGCTTGGATTGACTAGAGAAATGCAAGGCATTATAATTTCTGATAGATCGTGCCAAGGATGCATGACAACATCATATTATGTACACTAGCAAAATTCAGTTTTACCTTTGTAACATTTGCCACACGGCATTGCCGAAACGACACCCGAAGAGCAGTAGTTTCAGCAACTGTGGCAATTTCATCCTCCCTCTAGTCCAATATCGTCACTATAATATTAAAAATAACAGTGGGCATCGAGTCTTTATAAATAAAAGCAACACAAAAATAGAAACGACATAACTTATGTCATTAACAAATCATCAATGTTTTAGAGCATTCACAATGAACTTGTTAAAATTTCTTTAAATTTAACTATAAAAATATACTTTAGTTGATTTTGCTAGCCACTTTTCCATTCTACTAAATATCTAACTCTCTAAATATTTGTCAACTTTAACTAAATATTCTATTTTATTGATGAAAACCAACTTTTGGACTCTTTGCATTAAAAAAGTACTTTAGTTGAGAAGAAAGAAGAAAAAGTATGAGAGAGAAATAACATTTTTTCTAAAAAAAAATAATTCACTTTTTGGCTCTTTAGATTTAAGTAAAGTTTGTGACAAATGTTAAATTTAACATTTGATAGAGAGTTTATTAAATGGTAATTTTTTTGTGTTTTGTTAAAAATTTAGTGTAATGCCTCAAGAATTTAACTAACTTGTAATTAAATTCATGGTTCGCCTCTCAGCTTTAATTGTCTAAATGAAGACTCAAGGATACCTCTATTCTCTTTGAGTAATTATATATGTCACCCTCCATGTCTACCTTGTGTCAACCAAAAGTGATGTGGCTTTTAAAATTACTATTGAATTTATTATCGATGATTATTGACTTTTGATCTAATGGTGATTTTAAAAGTCACATCACTTTTGGTTGACACAAGGTAGACATGGAGGGTAGCTTGCATCATTACTCATTCTCTTTATGGAAAAAGAATATATATAACATCGGCTTGAGAATCACCATATACACAAGATTAAACTATTGTAATGTGGTTAACCCGGAATAAATTGTCTATAGGGTGTTCAAAACAATCAACTAGTAACTGATTGAATTCCCTACTTAACCATTTATCAAAGTAAACAGTGAAATAGTTGATCTGAGTACATAAGTAGTAAACAATTATATTATCAATAAATAAGGGCACAGAGATTTATATCTAGAAAATCAAATTTGAATATATCAACTGCTGTCTCGATACCGTAATCTCAGTGAGACCCCAATCGATCAAATCCCTGAAGGTTTGTAAAATACTGAAGTATTTTATGGGGACGGAAGGAAATAATTAAGTAAGTCGGCTGACTTAGTGAGCAAATTAATTTAAGAAAAAAGGGTTATTGTACAATGTTGTAAAAATAATTTAAACATGATATTTTCACAAATGGCAGATTCAATCCCTATTATTATGCCTTGGTAAAATGACGTTTGGTTTTTAAAGAGAGTGGCATAATCTCGGTAATTAAACATTTATATTTTAATGCATGATATATGTTATAATATTAATAGTCGTATGTCAATAATATGGTATACCCGAGACATTACTCATTCTCAGAAAGGTTTGCATGTCCAAAAGAACTTTTGGTACAACTCTGGTGCCCCAGACATTGCACAAATATATCGTCTTATACTAGTAGTCTAACTGAGTCCGACCTTAAGTGGCCCACACTAACTAGCAAAGCCGTAACAATGACCCACTCAAAGAATTGTGCCCTGGTCACTAACCTTAGCCATAGGATCTAAAGCCTTCATCATAAAAGAAAACATTTGACCATATAATCAACTCGTATTAATAATAAGACCATGACTATTCTACCGCACATACCAATGTACCATAACCTTACCATGCATGTATTATTCATTTATTCAAAAAAATAATGACATATAAATAAGCAAATAACGTCATGCCATAATAATAGTAAACTTGATCATAAAGAGAAACGTGCTCAGTCATCTGACATATCGCATTCTTAAATTTGCAGTTATTTACTTACCTCAACTGCTCATCCAATACCTCAGACATCTCGTATCCCTATTAATTGTAAAATAACCCAACAATATGTTAAGAACGCAATCACTTGCTAAACGTGGAGTATGTGTGATTTTTGTCTTAAAAACCCTAATTTAGACATTTTTAGTCACCATCGAACATTTGACACGATTATCCAACATTCGTTCCTTGAAGATCGAACGTTCAATTAAAAACAGTGAAACGTTTGATGTAGGCCCATAATGCATGAATGTTTAAAAACTTCTATCAAACCTAACCATGAACATAATAAACATATATTTTAAGAGGTAAAACACAAAGTCATCAATTCTATTAAAACATTTTGGAGAGTTAATACAAAAGCCCTTAAACCCTTATAAACACATTTTAAAAATAAAACATGGTTACATCTTACATATAATAATGAAAGATAACATAAGTAGGAGTAGGGATTTAAAGTTTACATTTGAAAAAGATGACCTTCTTCAAATGAAAACCTCCCTCAAAATTCTCTTCTAAACCTTTGAAATGGGTTTTTCTTGAGTGTTTGGATGAGAAATTAGGAGTTTTGCATAAGCGTAAGGTATATTTTATAGAGGAATGGGGGCGAGTTGTTGGTCCCCCATGAAAAATCCATTTTGGGACATGATCGAACGTTCATGGTACGTTATCGAACGTTTAATCTATTTTTATCCAAAAGATCTAGGGTTTCTCATCGAACGTTTAATAACAACATCGAATATTTCATAAAAGTATCGAACGTTTAATAAAAGCATTGAATGTTTGATGTACCGTACTGACATATATTTTGTGCATACGCAGGCTTACAAAAAAATGTGACTGTATTGTTCATCGAATATTTTATGGTTGTCTTTTCTGAAATAAAATATTATTTCAATGCTTTTTACAAAAGACAAAAGAAGTAAGTATTTTAAATAAAATCTTTTGTCAAATAATTTGGAAAATTCTTTTAAATATTTTAGGGCATTACATTTAAAGAAAAGCCAAATTTAAAGAGCTCATTATGAATGCTTTTAGGGGCTATTGCACATAACTGAAAAAGCTCATTGCCCACTTGGCAATTGGCAAATCATCAAAGTTAGAAAACACTAACAAACATGTATGTGTAGATGATTTACATGTATTGAATGTATATGTATATGTATATGTATGTGCACACACACAAATGTATTGCTTCCTAATACAGTGTAGCTAGCTAACCCCTTAGTTCAAATCCCCTTAGTTCAAATCTAGAGAAAAATTCTACTTCAACATAATATTTAAGCACAAAACACTAAGAATTGTTTTAATTTTGTAATACTAATAGTTGAGACTGTTAAAGCACTTCCTTAGTATTTATATATATTTATTTTGGGATTTGGAAGTGTTTTACTTTTATTAAAGAGCATTAAATGAAGAGAGTCCCACATTGGAAAAAGATTAAGTGATGTTGGCATTTATAAGGCCCAACACACTGTAAGCATCTGCTTTTAAAACAATGCTTAGGTGTATACTCTAGTACAGTGCGAAACACCGGACACACACGCATATACGTGGTAGTGGGCTGTATGGTGCTAGTGGAGCTTTTGTGGCACCTAAGTGTCTGTTAAAATAACAGTTTATTACTTTTAGAAGAGCGTTGGTTACTGATATTAAAATAACTGTTGTATCATAACTTAAATAAATAACTAATGTATCATAACTTAAATAAATTACTACAGTTATAAAGATAATCTTATCTATTTTTTTGTTTTCTCTTTGAGGAGATCTTCTAAGATCTTCTATACTTTTAAATTTGGGTCTCTGTTTCTTGCTGGAATAGAAAAATTTGAGGGTGCTTCGTTTTTTTTTTTTTTTTAGTTTGTGCAAAACGCAACTAAAACAACATATGATTATAGGATCTATTGTATCGTGGATAAATATTTTTTGTAAACCCTTTGCATACCTTTTCTGGTGGGGATAATTATTTCTTATGAAAAGCGACATTGTAACGCACTTTATGAGCATTTCGTTTTTCTATTTTTTCTATTATTTTTCTAACAAAGACATCTGAGGCAGTATCTGCTGATCAATGAGTTCACTTGAAACAAATGAAGAAATCAAGTCATCAACAAGATTGATGCTTAACGAAGTTGAGTCTCAACTTCTAGTACTACTACAATTGCTACTACAATGCCCTGGCCCCTATGCCATGTTACCAATAAAAATTAGTCCATGCAAGGACAATAAGTTAATGGCAAGATAGTAACTTAGCAGCCCTTAGTGGCAACACCAAGGCAGTGATGGAGATAATCTAGAAAAATGAAGTGCACAAAGCACAAAAAACGTGATCCAAGTTAATAGCTTATCAAGACATAAAAATCCTAATTTGCAAGACTATTATTTAAAATATGAATGCTTCTATTACGAACTCTAGCCAATATGTAATGTACAAAATGTAATTTTGTCAAGAAATTTTGAGAAGCTTGGGGAGACATTACATCCTACAAGCATTTTTAATGTTGGGACACTCTCGTAGGAAACCAATTTCTCTAAAGCTTTGAACAAATTGTAGTCAATAAAAGTAGCAATTTTCAGCGAAGACAATTTCTCTAACAGGAGATTGAGAGTATATTTTAGATCTTTGAAAATAAAAAGCAAAATTTGAACCAAACTAAAACCAAAAAAATATCATAAGAGAAGAATGGTTGTACGTTTTTTCAAGGAAAACATAATTTAACCAACAAATTTCTACTAAGTAATAGTCATACTTTTAGTAAATACACACACTAAGTTACAAACAAGAACTGAAGGACACTTCTCTATTTAAAAATGGGCATGTTAGACACTTGAGTAGAAGGCACCTACACTTAATACTTTGATACATTTCAAAAAACTTCTCTTCACTAACCTAAGAATGTGTAGAACTTAACAGTGTATTTCACCTCTTGTTTTTCATACTATCTATGGTTCTTTTGCACATGCTAACAAATCCAATAAGATACACTGCATATCAGAGCTGCACAAATTGCTATTCTATCACTTAAGCAAAGGATCTTTTTAAGACATAATTGAAACGATATACAAGATACCATTACGGCATGTTGCCTTTGGCTTCAACTGCTATTGGACAGCTTCAAGATTCAGCCCTTAAATAGAGATATCCAAAGAAACATACCTCAAAATGACTGGAAACCCATTTGACCGAGTCCTGCATCCTACAACAATCTGAGGCATTCGGTGAATAGTCGGTCGAAGCTCCTTCGACCGCAGACTTCCATCACAATGTTCCGTTTGAATGCGATCGGCAGTTTCATTTTATTTTGCTTTCCTAGTACAGTCTGGACTTGTTTTTCTATATAAACTCACTTAGGACGGCTTAAGTTGCAGCTTATGAGATATTTTCTTCATTTTTCAATAAGAAACACTCAGAGGTTGAGTTTTTTCCTATTTTGCCTCAAATCCTTGATTTTATTCTTAGTTTTGGGAAGAGTTGTGAGTTTTGTGATTCTTAATTGCAGACACCACGCTGCATAAAGTATTAGGCTGTGAATCCTAAAGCATGTTTCCTTACAACATGGCTCCCAAGGGTTTTTCTTTTTCTTTACTTGGATCCAATTTCTTGTTTGAATTCATTGCAAAACATACACTCAAGTTTCACGCTAATACACTTATATAACCAATAAAAATAATCTAACAAAATACTATATTATTAAACCAAATATATGATCAATTCAAGAACAATAAATATATGATCAATTCAAGTACAAGAAAAGCAAGAAGAATGGAAATTACCTGCAACATATTGGCCACCATAAATACCTCGGTATACAATCTCATAAGTCCTATAAGCGATAAGATATCTTAGTTCCAGTTTAGACAAATCAATTTCCCACTCTTCCATGTTTGTTTGCACTTCCCTCTCCCTCGGCCAAACCCGGCTCAAGTGCTCATTCAACTGAATATTCAAGCTCTTGAAATCAATCTTATCTGCTCTGAAAAACTTATCCTTACTACCCATGGCAATCTCTTTGGAATTAAACTCTTTTAAAGCAATGTTTCCTTCATGATCATTGGATTTGCCAACTGCCTATACAACTCCAACTCCCTCAATACCATTGCTCAAATCCATTTTTCTAAACTTCAATTCAAGATTCAAAGTTCAAAACAGCAAAAACAAAGGAAACCCAAAGCTACCCATCAAGTTTTTATTCAAAACCAAGAGAAAACGAAGTAAAAAACTGGCTTATATTCAATACAGAACATTTGATTGGTTACCAATTCAAACCAAAACCACCAAAATCATTGAAAAACTCAAAAAGAGCAATGAAAAGCAGAAGAAATTTCACTTTCTCTTTCTCTTTCTCGGTTTACAATAATAGACTTCAAAATATAAAATTTCACAAAGAAAAAAAAAAAAAAAAACATGAAACCAACTCCAAAAAAGTAGGAGCTCAAAACCCATACTTCATTATCAATAACCAATTTTGGCAATTCTCAAGAAGAAGCAAATCATGGAAATCTACAATAAATATACTAAAATTAAATAAATAACTAATAAAATCAACTAAAACACCTTCAAGAGTTAATAAAACCCACCCCACAAACCAAAAGGAAAGAGAATTATACCCCAAAAAGAAAGTGGGTGTGTTGAACCTATGGATTCGACATGAGAGAAGATGTTTGTGGATGAGATTTTAAGAATGAAAGATGAAGGAAAACAACAAAAAGAAAGTACAGAACATGTAGAGAAAGAAAGGAAATGAAAAGAAAATTGTGAAAAAATTTGAGTAGAGAGATAGAGAGGGAAAAATGCAGTTGTGGTCTAAAATAGCTGCGTGGCTGCTTCAAAATCAAATAAATGTTCTCTTCTACTTGTACTTCAACACGTTATTTACTTACCCTGTTTAACAAATTTACCGGTAATTTGATCATTTTCTATCTCTTTTTTTTTTCTTTTAATTTTTTTTGTGTACATTTAGAAAATGACCAAACAACCCATTTATTGTTGATATAAATTATATTTTGGGCATTGATAAGAAGATTGACCGTACTCCCCATACATGCTGCTTTACCAATAAAAAGTGAGGCAAGCCTCATATTGGGACACACCTTGTGCATGAAACACGCACATCAATGAGCTCATTTTGATGCTTGACTTGGGTATTTAGAGGATTGTGACTAGTTTTCCTCTTTCAAAACATAATTGAATTCTTGATCATGCCTTTTTGTGCATGTTTACTTTTGTCTACTACAGATATGAGTATCACTTACAATCTGCTTTTGTCATCCTTAAATTTTAATACATTGTTTAGATCTGGCAGGTGTAGCACATCTGGTGTAAAAAAATAAAAAATAAAAAAATGGAGGGCTAAGATTGTTTTGGGTATTCTTTTAAGCCAAATTATGTCGTTTGGGTTAAATTTGGGAAGCAAATGTCTATCTTTTGCTTACGTGAGTTATTTGTAATGCATATTATTTTTGTCATTTTAAGTCACAGAAGTGAGACATTGCAACCCCAATAGTAGATTAGGAGATGGCACATTACAAAAATAAAAATATTGATGAGACATTGCAAAAAATATGGTAGTTAGTGTTGAAACTAGTATCCAAAACTCCAATTGATCATAAAAATATTTTAGATGTAATGAATATTGTTGATTATTCCCTGATTTGATTATTGAGTTTTGGGCATACTTATTATTGTTTTACATAGCATATATGTGGTTTTGTATATTTACCGGTTATATGTAGTCCCTAAGTTGCATTGAATTTGATTATGATGTAAGCAATGGTATTTGTCACACAAAAGACTATAGTCAAAAGTCCCTTAGAACTTATTAAAGTGTTATTCATAGTCATAAGTGAAACCAGGAATTTCACCTAGACTATAACATGTTAACTTTGGGATTCGTAGTCATAAGTGAAGCTTCAGGTTGACATTGTTGGTGTTATAACAAGGTAGGCTTATTCAAGGCTATGACACCAACAGGACCGCATGAGCTATCATTCCTATAATGACTGTCATAGAGAATGATGAGCGTGCACGACGACTTATGAATATTACTCTAAATCTTGAGAAGATTATGAACTAGATGTCAAGTGTTGATTGCTTTAATATATTAGGGTGATATCAGATCAGTGGTCACACATTCCCTGTATGTTGGATAATCAACATGTAGCATTGTAGAAGATCATTCTTCAAGGAGTCCAAGTCCTTGATAGAAGAACAAAGAGATAAGAAAATTCTCCTTGGTTTAGGATCAATAAGAATGTTTATCCTGTATCTCGGGCCCAAGCGTTTTCAATGGTATTTAACTGAAACTGTGTACAGAGATAAGTTTAATCTCACAAGGTACATTAGCATAAATTATGAGGTTTGGATCCAGATACTCAAGGAAAAAGATGTGGTGAACAAAGTGATAGTTAATCATCTTTGGTTCAACCACGAAATATATTTTATGGAGGGGTAATATGGTAAGTACGTCATGAATGATTAATTGTTATTGCAAAATATGATTTAGAGTTCAATCACATTTATTTAGTGGAATTATCTGTGATTTTTTGTCAAAGTGATGAGTCATTGGATGACAAGAATTCAAGGGACTAAAGTAGCTAAATCTATTTTCCTTTCGAGTCCCTTCTTGAGCTATTATAAATTGATTAAGTGATTATGAGTTTCAGTTATTTATTTATTTATTAATTAATTGCATGTGTTTTTATTTAAATAAGACATGGGCCAAAAATTAATATTTATATTAATTTGGTTTGTTTTATTTATTTAAATATAGGCTAGATAATTTATTTCTTAAGAGCCATTAGTTTGGAGGAGTTTGGGTTAAGGAATTAATTCTTTGAGCACAATCCATAGAAAATGAGCATTGAGCCTACAAGATAAAACCAATGGGCCTAAGCAGTCATGAGAGAGACTAGGTTAGGGTTAAAATCTTAGCCCTAGGCTCGTGGGGAGCATAAGCTCCCCATGGCCGGCAGCTACACAAGGAGAATTAATTCTCCTTGTAGCCGCACACGGGGAATTAATTTCCCTTGTAGCCGTAATTGATTTATTATTTTAAATTAATTACGAAGTTCTAGAACTCTCTCTTTACCTCTTCTCCAAGCAGACTTGCAGTTATAAATAGAAGCTCAGTTAGAAGCAGAAAAATCATCTATTAGAATACAAGTATTCTACAAACCATAGACAATAAACATTGAGGTGTTAAGTGAGTGATTTTTTGTAAAATAAAAATAATATTCTCTTGTTTCAAGTTATGAGTCCACACTTACAGTCATGTTCAGCCATCAAGAAGAAGATTCGGATTTATGAAGAACAATGTTCTTCATATTCTTCATTATTCTTCATCATATTCTTCGCGTTCTTGGAGTACTTCAAGCCTTTGAAGATTTTGAAGCTCTTGGTATTCATGGCGTTCTTGGTGTTCTTTGCATTCTTCATCAGCTTCGAAGATCATCAACAACAAAGATGCAAAGGGAAATTCAAATAGCCCTATATGACTATGGAAAGGCCGACAGGATTTGTAAGTAAATCTAATTTATGTTTCACTTTAATCTTGTGCAAATCAAAAGTATGCTTTCTCTTGAAGTTAATTGCGATCCTAGATCAGCTAGATCTATTTAAAATTTTTGTTACGTTTCCGCTGTGCTATACCATGTTTTTGTTAATATGGAACATGATCCCCAACAATTAGAGGAGGATAAATATACTTAACCCAATATTTTTTAATTGAAATGAGAGCAAATTGTAGAGTCAAGGTAGATGGGAGAGCAGGGCCTGAAGTGCCTAGGCATGTGGGTCCCACACCACAGGCTGCCTAGACACCTCGAGTCTCATTCCCCTTCTCTCATTATCTACCCGAATTTTAGGAAATTTGGACATGAAATTTGAGGAGATCTAATTTCACAAAAAGCGCTCAATCCAAAGTAGGAGAGCGCTCGATCCCAATAGCTTGCAATCTAATGTTCGATCCAAAGCAGGAGAGCGCTCGATCTCATTTAGTTTGAGTAGTTAGATATTCAATTAGATATGTTTTATCTACGTGTACAATTAGTTAGGAAGTTAGATTAGCTGGCACATATAATCAACACGTGATTATTGTGCGACAATTTATTTAGTTAAATCAATTTCCTTTAATCTCTTGTATAAATACAGAATTATAATTCATTTTTCATTTCAATGAAAGTAATCTAAAAGTTTGCGCAACTCTATTTTTCATTTCTCTCTCAAACCATACTATGTTTTTGTTCATGCTATCAAAGCACCTCTGATTACTATCCATCAATGGAGTCTTTCATTCCTTCTCCCACAAACACTGTTCTTGTGGACTCTTCAAGTCCATACTACTTGCATTTTCACAGAAAGCATTTTGTTGTGGTGATTCAACACAAGTGAGTTGATGAATCACTCCTTTGGCAGAAAAAAAAAAAAATCAACCATATTGAATTCCGATCCATTATCAGATCGAATACATTTGATCTTAATATTGAATTGAATAAGATGTCTTATTTGTGGTTTACTTTGCATCAAATAAATCCATGTAAACCGAGTGCAATCATCAACGATTGTAAGAAAATAAGAAGAACCAGCATTAGATTTAACAGAAAATGGTCCCCATATGTCACAGTGAATGATATCAAAGCAATGCTTTGAAATGGAAGTACTAAAATGAAAAGGAAAACGATGTTGTTTAGCCATAGGACATATAGCACAACATTTATTTGAAGCATGATTACAATCTGAAAACAAAAGTTCAAGCCTAGAATCAAATAGATGACCTAATCGAAGATGCCAAAGAGTATCTTCAGCAGGAGAGGAAATTTTAGCAGCAGTGGGATAAGATGATGCCTTTGTCTTCATAGAATGCATTAAGAAGAAAAGGCTACCATGTTCTCTACCCATGCCAATCGTCTTCCAGCTTGACAGATGCTGGATGAAGCAAAGATTAGCTAAGAAGATGATACAACAATGCAGAATCTTGATTATCTTACTAACATAAATCAAGTTGACTGAAAATAAAGGAACACAAAAGACATTCGTTAAGATGAGAGTTTCAGTGAGTCTAACAGATCCTATATGTGTAATAGAGGCATATTTACCATTAGGTAGTCTCACAGATTTAGAAACAATAGAAGTAATTGATGTGAAATAGGAGATGGAACAAACCATGTTTGCTCCAGTGCCTATTATCCATAGATGAGTAGGATAATGAAAAGAAAATGAAGAAATAGCATTGAATGATGAAGTAGAACCAAAAATTGAATGTTCAAGACTTGAAATATGAGAAGTAGAAGAGATAAGCTTACTACCTGCCATATCTGTGAAAAGATGATCTTGATTGGCAACATTCTGAGCAGATGATTCAGTTAAGACTTTTGATTTGATCAATGACATCAGTTGCTCATACTGCTCATGGGAGAATGGCAAAAGAGAGTGAGTATCATCAGTGTCTGAAGTCTGATTTGCAAAGGGTGTGATCTTTCCTCTAGTGAACTTGAAACCAGGTGGATATCCATGAATTTTGTAACACTACTCAATTGTATGGCATAAAATGCCACAATGACTGCATTTAGGTCTCTCTTTCCAGATAGCAGGTCTGAATCCTTGTGAAGGAACTTGTCTGTATCCTTTCGAAGGCATGTTCTGCTGTGATGGAACCATAATCATGGCAGCATGATAAGCCTTGAATGTTATGCATTCAAGCCCCTTAACTTGCATTTGTTAAACCTTAGCTATTTTTGTAATATAATATTTTGTCGTGTTTTTGTGTTTGTTAGTGTTTTCAAGTCTTATGGTAAAGGTGCACTCTACATCATGGATTTCCTCAATGTATGCTAACTTCATCACTTGGCTCGAGCTACTTCATCCCTTGGCTCGAGCGAGATAAACTTCACTTGGCTCAAGCGATCTCAACATCTGGCTCGAGCGATATACACTCGTCATGGCTCGAGCGAAATCATAACTTGGCTCGAGCTAAATTGATCCAGTCAGAATCTAAAGTACGATCTGCGCCGGATTTGGAGGAAGAGAAATTCATAGAAGACTTGGTCAGTGCAAGAACAGCTCTGTGATCCCCCAAAAGTACTGTTGACTCGATTTTACTGAGAATGAGAGATTGAAGGTGAGAGAATCCCTTGAAAAGAGGGATTTTTGAATGAGCTACGAGGATTTGAAATAGGAGATGATTTTGCACATGCTAGGGGAGATTGGTCGTGGACTGCAAAAGGAGGAGAGTTCTTAGTTCATAGTGGAACTTGTCCAGAAGCAAAAGAACACTCCAGGAGATATCTTTCTCTAATCCAATAGAGAAATTCAGCTCCTCTATGAGTGGCTAATCTCTTCTTCATAGGGAATTGATGAAACCCTCTCCAAATTCCATGATGTAATTTGTATTCATTGCTGGGATTTTCAGAGTATACATGATGATTGTTTAGCTTAGGGAATTGCAAAACCATTTGTAAATTGTTCTTCAATGATAATACTCATTCTTGATTATATTTCATCTTGTCTATAAGATAATCTTTTGTCTTGAATGAATTCAACATCTTTATTTTCTGTGATTATGGGGATGATAGCTAGGCAATGGTATTAATTGGCATTCATTCAAGAAGCTTGAAAGGTCATACTTAGGATTCATAAATCATGCTACATCTTAGCTTAGCTTAATTAGGGGTAGATGATTCATGCAACCTAGGATGAGTTATTCTTGATTCTTGGTAATATGTATGCTGTTTAGGGATTGTATAGGCCACGCTAGGGAATATGGATCGTATCACAAATAGTGTTTAGGTGATCGATTCGTATTAACCTAAGATGATTTATCATTTTTTTCAAAACAAAAGTATTTTCTTGTCGATGTAGTTGTATGATTGACAACCATACACGCATCATATCGTGTGTATACTGAGAATCCCACATAAGTACGAATGATCATTGGAATGAGGTTTGTGGTGGATTCAATCCCTATGTTTCTTTCTTTATATTTCATTACGTGTTTAAGCTTTAATTTAGTTTTCAAAACAACCAAATATCTTTCTGAGTTAGATTAGAATTAATTTTGAGTATTCGATAAACATCCATCTGAAAACAGTCCTTGAGGTTTGATACCCTCAAAAATAGCCATATCCTATAAAGGATTCGTCCTATTGCGAGTGGTCTTTTATAATTGATCCGTAAAATCCACATTACAGCAGCATTATGATTTACAAATCCAGTAGAGGCTATGACTTGTTGTTGGCGTTCTTCTTGTACAACAAGAGAAAAAACTTTGTTTATGGGAGGCAGTGGATCAATTAGTAGGATTTGTCCACGAATGTGAAAGAATGAATCATTCAATCCCATTAAGAACTAGAAAACATATTCTTGCTCACGGTAACCAACAAGAACTTTCATGGCTTTACTTCTCTCAAATGGAAAGGGGCGATAATTATTAATTTTGTCCCATAATCCTTTGAGAGAAGTGAAATAAGAACTTGCAGAAAGATTCTCTTGAGAGAGTGAAGATATGGCCTTCTAAATTTGATAAATTCGAGGTCCATTCCTCTGAGAGAAACAATCTTTGAGGTCGTTCTACATGTCCTCAACTACATCAATATAAATGATGCTGGCTGTGATTTCTTTGGAGACCGAATTGAAGACCCACGAAAGTAGCATGTTGTTGCAACGATGCCATGCGTAGCTATCTTCAAATGAAGCATTAGGTTTCGGCAGAGCTCCATTGATGAAGCTAAGCTTATTCTTAGCAATTAACGCCATTTTCATGGAACGGCTCCATGTATTGTAGTTTTCATCAACTAGTTGTGGAGAAACTAGATTGGTAACATATACAGTCCATCTTGAGGGGGGTTTCATAGAAAGCACTCGATCCATATTGAGAGTGCTCGATCCCAATAAAGCTCGATCCAAAGCATGAGAGCATTTGATCCCAATAGCTTGCAATCTAATGCTCGATCCAAAGCAGGAAAGCGCTCGATCTCATTTAGTTTGAGTAGTTAGATATATTTTATCTACGTGTACAATTAGTTAGGAAGTTAGATTAGCTGGCACATATAATCAACACATGATTATTGTGCGATAATCTATTCAATTAGATCAATTTCCTTTCTTCTCTTGTATAAATACAGAATTGTAATTCATTTTTCATTTCAATGAAAGTAATCTGAAAGTCTCCACAACTCTATTTTTCATTTCTCTCTCAAACCATACTCTATTTTCATTCATCTAATTCATTTTTACTAATATAGACTCTTTACTAAAATACAGAGCCTACTAAGCATATCAAGCAAAACCAATTGTTGACATCTAAAAAAATATATATTCATAGCATAGCTCCCGAGGAAGGTGATACAATAATGATTTTAGAGATCAATTTTGTTACGATCCTAAGTATCCCACACTAGTTAAGTATAATCTTAACCAAATGTTTATTAGCTCTTGGACACCCTCCTCTTGTAACCCGATCTTCAAAGTTGAGTTCTTCTTGTGGTTTGTATCATTTGGTATCAGAGTCTAGTTGTTTGATGGTTGATTAAATGGTATATCATCTGGAGCAGCAAGTTGCTCATCTTGGGACCATGTTGGAATATGATGAAGAAGATAGAAAAAACTAACACCAAGGTGGACAACCTTGTCTCAAAGGGAGGCAATGGATCCAAGAAAAGCTCTACAGCATGAAATCGATGTGCATGCATGAATATCAGTGGTTCATCCGATTCAACAACTCCAAAGTTGACTAAATTGAATTTTCCAAAATATAAGGGTCTAGAAGACCCCACAAGGTAGATCTATCAGGTGGAGCAATTTTTGAGTACCAATAAATCGGAGAGGAAGATAAAATTTCATTGGCTACATACCACTTGCATGGAGAAGTACAAATGTGGCATCAACTTTTCAATGAAATTGAAGAGTTATTTCATGGGAGTCAATAAAGGCTGAACTTTACATGTGATACAGGCAAACACCATTTGAAGATGATTTTGGAGACCTTTCCAAGCGGCAACAAGTGGGCTTAGGACAATCGTATCAATTGCAGTTCTAACAACTCTTGAGCCAACTGAAAAAAAAAAAGAGAGAGAGAGAGAGAGAGAGAGAGATAGAGAGAGAAATACTAGGCTCACAAAATATTCTACATAAAGAAAAAAAAAAAATCTTACAAGTGATGTTACACAACACGATTGAATTTTCTCAAAATTTGAATTATTTTCTTTCCAATTATGTTGTGTCACATCACTTTGTAAGAGGTTTTTTTTTTTTTTTTGGTAATATATTTTGTAAACATAGCATTCCTCTAGAAAAAATGTCACACAATCATCAATTGTGGTGTTTTTGTGAGTGGAGTAAAGGAGCCAATCAAAAATGATGTTCAAGCTACTAGAACATCCACTATCACTGAAGCAATAGGACTAACTTGTTTGTATGAAGCAAGGAATCGGAGTGCAATGAAGCCCCCTGTAGCATAGATACGAAGTCCATCACCAGTTGAACCCGTTCACCCGTTACCCTCCGTAAATTTATCTCACCAAAGAATACCCATTGTGAAACGACTAAGCCCAATAGAATTACAAGATCAAAGAACCTATGGGTTGTGCTTCAATTGGGATGAGAAGTTCATTCCTAGTTATCGCTACAAAGAAGCTCTTCATGATTTAAGGGATTAATTCAAAGGAACATGTTTGGGGAGATGGGGACCAAATAGAACATGAAGGAGTTGCAAAAGAAGAATATGTAATTTATTTAGAAGATCTTACCCACCATACAACTTAGATTTCCAAATTTTTCCATTGAAGACATGCAATTTCAACAAGGAAGGAATGTTACAAAAGTAGAAGTTGCATGGAAAATGAGTTTTGTAAATTCCTGGGAGAAGGAAATGTACGCTTGATAGCTATCTTTCAAAGTTATCTCGATGAAGTTATCTTTTCTTTTAGTAGATGGGCTCATCCAAATAACGAGTAGAAAAATGCTTCATAGCATTCTCCAATATTATCTTTTAGCATTCTTACCCCATGTAGCAAGTCCACATCCAATGATTTTTTTTGCTTTTTTGTTTTGAATAAAAAAAAATGGTCCAATGAATGTGGGCTTGCCACTTGGGGCAAAAATGCTAAAAAGAAAGTATTTGAGAATACTAAGAAACATTTCTCTAAGGAGTATAACTTCCAAAGTCTCATGTAGTGTTTAGTTGATATGTTTGTAGTCTTTCGCTTATATGTTTTGTCACCTTACCTAATATGTTTATCATTCTCTTTTTACATGTGTATCTGTCAATCCTATGAGTTTGTTATCTTCCTAAGATGAAAGCCTATTTAGGCCACACTTGATGAATAAAAATTCATACTCAAAGAAGAAGCTTGATCCTGCTTCTTTTCCTATTTAAGGTGATTGACCCGATCTTTTACGAATTCTCGTAACAAATTTCAAAAATATTATGCAACAATAATTACAATAATGAATTGTTGCCCCTCCAATCTCCATGCATTAAATGAGTAAGATCTCATATGGACCACAAATTTAAATTGGCTTCTTTTTTCTTCTTTTTTTCCTGTTTTATGTTTATGCAAAAATCAGTGAACTACTTGATTTCATACAATTTGCAGTCCTACTATAAAGTGTCGCAGAACTAACTCCATTTGCACATTTATAATACTATGGGCCACGAGCTGTGCTGAAACAGAAACAACCACGAACTTGATCTTCAGGAATCATGCCACCTCCCTTGCTTGTGTCTATTGCTTCTAACAACCTCACCACCTCATCCATGTCAGGACGCTTATCTGGGTTTGCATCCCAACATTTTCTCATGATGCTCGCCAATGAACTTGGACAACATCTTGGGACTTCTGGTCGGAGGTTCTGAAGAAAACAATTTCAAACATATGTCATTAACGTAACATCACTTTTTATGGTTAGCAACAAATGAGGTTCTTTAGCCTAGAGAACCCAAATAAAACACCTAATATTATAATATATCCAGGGACTAGTGTGAAATATATTCTAATCTTAACCAATAGCACCTGAGCTATAAGCTCGTATGTAGAGATTGGCATCTGCTACATAATGCAATGAATAACGTTTTTTTTGTATACTGAGGAAAAAAGCATGAATTTAGTAGTGTTCCAATTTGTGGACATAAGTTGAAGGAAACAAAATTATGTAGTCAAAAATTATTTAAGGTCAATCAGAATCACATGAAAGGAAGTGAACTACGCAATACCTAAGATTACAGTGAATTTTTGGTGATCAAAATGATTCAAAGACTCAAGACAAATAATTCTAAGGCTATTAAATGAGAATATAAATTTCAAACACATAGTAAAATATCGGTAAGGCTCGCTGGAGTTAAAAAAAAAAAATTATAAATAGCACAAAAGGGATTCTTTATTAATAAGGCCAAAGCGTTTCACTGGTGGGTTATTCAATAATTATAGGTGAATTTCACTACTTTCAATACAGATGTGCAATAAAATTTGCTAAAGAACCTAATTATTGTAATGTGAGAAAACATACAAACCTGTCGCACAACTGCAGATGAAACTTCTGCAAAACTAAGATTAGGATAAGGCATGTCGCAGCAATAGATTTCCCATAAGCATATACCAAAACTGTAGACATCACATTTTCTATTGTAAGGCTTACCATCAAGAACCTGCAAAAAGTATCTCATTAAAAATCTCTCTCTCCTTACAAAAAAAAAAAAAAAGAAGGAAAATTATGGCCAGAAACAAAAATAAATAAATAAATAACAATGTGCTTCAAATCTTTAGTGGCCTAGTTTTGCTTATAAGTTTATCAAAATGAACAGATCATTCAAGTTAATTTTTGAACTTCAATGACATGATTATTTTCCGTTAAGCAGGCAACTCTCCATGGCAAAAGTATCAAGTTCTGGAAACAAGGGGTACCTCTGGGGCCATGTATCCAAGGGTACCAGTTTCCCCAGTCATGTCCCTAGGGTTCTGGGCTTCAACTCGAGCAACGCCAAAATCAGCAATTTTCACAGTTCTTTGAGCATCTAGCAGCATATTTTCTGTTTTAACATCACGATGAACAATCTTTTTGGAATGAAGATAACTCAACCTGCAAAGTTGGATTAAAGAATACATAACCATGATCCAATTAATTTTAACCCAACAGCATACTATAATAAAATCTAGCCTGACAAGATAATATACTTACTTACCCTCTAGAGAGATCCAAAGCAATTTGAATCACAACCTTAAGGGCAAGTTTCTTTCTCACATTCCTGATTAAAAATTTCTTTAAAGTCCCACCTGGAAGGTACTCAACAACAACACAACAAGCTCTGGATGGAAGAGAATTATGACCTTCACTTGATTCACTTTTCGAAGGCATTTTAAGATTTGAAGTTCCCATGGAAGCTCCAATAAACTGTTAAAGATATACTATATTATTATTTGAAAACAATGAAAAACCACAAAACTAGAGAAAGACATCTTCATGCAAGTTTGATAAATAAATATAACTGAACTTAGTTGAGCCTTAGCTCTAACTCATTAGGATCGACTAAATCGTTTCTATTGTTATCACATACAACCAGTCAATGATTATGTCTAATCTCCATGTGTGTTTGTCTCTGTATTTGTGTACTTGGACTGACTAGAGAAATGCAAGGCATCATAGTATCTGATAGATCGCATCAAGGATGCATGACAACATCACATTATGTACACTAGCAAAAGTCAATTTTACCTTTGTAACATTTGGATGGTCAAGCTTATGCCACACGGCAACTTCTTGCCGAAAAGACGCCCGAAGAGCAACAGTTTCAGCAGCTGTGGCAATACCATCCTCCCCCCAGTCCAATATCTTCACTATAATATTAAAAATAACAGTGGACATCGAGTCTTTATAAATAACAACACACACAAACACAGAAAACGACATAAATTATGCCATTAACAAATCATTAATGTTTTAAGGACTATTGCATAGAACTGAAAGCTCACTGCCCACTTGACAATTGACAAATCATCAAAGTTAGAAAACACTAACAAACATGTATGTGTAGATGGTTACATGCATTCAATGTATATGTATATGTATGTGCACACACACAAATGTATTGCTTCCTAACACAGTGTAGCTAGCTAACCTCTTAGTTCAAATCCAGAGAAAAATTCTACGTCAACCTATATTTAAGCACAAAACACTAATAATTATTTTAATTTTGTAATACTAATAGTTAAGACTGTTAAAGCATTTCCAAAATTAGTATTTATATATATTTATTTTGGGGTTTGGGCATGTTTTAAATGAAAGGTATTAAAAACCATTAGATTAAAAGAGTCCCACATTAGAAAAAGAGAAAGTAATGTTGGCATTTATAAGGTCCAACACACTTCAAGCATTTGCTTTAAAGCAATGCTTGGGTGTATACTCTAGTACGGTATAAAGCACCGGACTTACACGCGCGCGTGCAGTAAGTTGTGGGGTGCTAGTGACGCTATTGTGGCGCCTTGATGGTATACTTGGGGATTATTTGATCTGGCGGTTTGATCTAGACCATATGATGCTTCTAAGGAAGATCCAAGAGTTGGATTTACTATATCGTTATTAAAGTTAACTCTAAGATTAGATTAAGCTTGATTTAACAGTCAAAATTAAGTGTCTGTTAGAATAACAGTTTATTACGGTTAGAATAGCAGTTTATTACTATTAGAAGAGCAGTTCATTTATGATAATAAAATAAATGTTGTATCATAACTTAAATAAACTACTGCAGTTATACAGATAATCTTATCTCTTTTTAAGTTTTCTCTCTAAGATCTTCTAAGATCTTCTGTACTTTTAACTTCGGATCCTTGTCTCTTGCTGGAATAGAAAATTTTGAGGGTGTTCAAATTTATTTTAAGTTTATGCAAAACACAACTAAAACACATAGGATTTTTGGGCTCCATTGTATCGTGGAGAAATATTTGTTGTAACCCTTTGCATACATTTTCTGGTGGAGGTAAATAATTTCCTAAGGAAAGCGACGTTATAATGCACCTTAGGAGCATTTCGTTTTTCTGTTTTTTCTAACAAGGACATTCGAGGCGGTATCTGCTGATCAAGGAGTTCACTTGAAACAAATGAAGAAATCAAGTCCTCAACAAGATTGATGCTTAACGAAGCTGATACTCAGCTTCTAGTACTACTACAACTACTACTACAACGCCGCGGCCCCTATGTAAGGCTATATTCGAGCCAAGTATTCAATGTTCAAGTTTGGCTCATTCAATTGTATTTTGAACACGAGTCGAGCTAGATATTATGTTCAACCTTAGCTCATTTATTATTCAAACAAATTTCAGCTTGTTCATAAGCTGCTCAATTAACTTATTTATTTTTTTATATAAAGTAAATATCAAGATTATTTATCTTTTTGTAAATTCATACTAATAATTAGTTAATTAATTATTGCTAGAATTTTATCATTTGAGCCAATTAAACAAATTAACTTGAATATTAAATAATTTAATCTCGAGTTTATATAAATGTTTTATAATATGTATATAAATTCATTATGCACAAACACAAACACACACGCACACACACATATCCATACATACTCACAAAGACACTCATGTACATACAAATATCCAAAACTAAACACACAAAAACAATAATTCAAGTTATATCTATCATATTAGAGCACTCACATTAGGCTCAACAAAGTAGCTAAAAAGCTACTTTGTTGAGCCCTGTAGCAAAAATTTTACAAAAAACTCCCACATCAGGCTCAGCAAAATACCCAATATTTTGCTTAGCTGCTACAGTGCTCAGCAACTTTGCTGAGCACTGTAGCTCACCAAACCAATTTTTAACTAATAAAATAATTCTCTCTCTCTCTCCTCTCTCCTCTCTTCTTTCTTTACTTTGTTTTTTTTCCTGCACCTTTCTTCTCTCCGGCTGCTTCTTTTCTCCTTTATTTTTTTTTCCTGCGCCTACTTTCCTCTTGGTTATTTTTTTTTTCAAGTATTTCTCTTTGGTATTGAATGCTTCATTTTTTTTTTTTTTTTTTTTAAAAGACTTTAGAAAAAGATAGAATTTTTTTAAAAAAATGACCATTATGAAAAAAATGAATTTTTAAAAATATGATCAATAAAAATGACAAATTTAAAAATATAATTGTTAGAAAATGATAAGGTTTCAAATATGATTGTTAAAGAAAGAATAAAAAAAATAATAAAAAATAATAGATAATGAATATTTAAATGAAAAAGTAAAAATTGTTAGCTAAAATACTGAGCTGGATGTTGGTTTTTTTGAAAAGTTGTTAGCTAAAATGGAAAAAGTGAAGTTTTAGCTAAAATTTGGCCAAATATTTGCTGAGCCCAATGTGAATGCTCTTAGAAAGAGAATTCTCTTTTACTTAAGATGTTTTTGTAAAATTAAACTAACACTAAAAAAAATTATAAAAGTGAAGTTATACTAGTATATCCGAGCCGAGCCGAGTTTATACGAGTATGTCTTGTTTAATATTTGAACATATTATTATGTTCACAAACAGCTCATTTATTATTTTAACTGAGACCGAATCGAGTTTTATCAAACCAAGCCGATAAGAGTTCACAAGCAACTGGACTAATCTTACACCCCTACCCCAATGCCATGTTACCAATAAAAATAAGCCCATGCAAGGACAATAAATTAATGGCATGATAGTGACTTAGCAACCCTTAGTGGCAACCCCAGGGCAGTGATGGAGATTACCTAGAAAAATGAAGTGGACAAAGCACAAAAAACTTGATCCAAGTTAACAACTTATCAAGAAAGAAAAATTCTAATTTATTATATGATTAAGAACTATAGCCAATATGTAATGAACAAAATGGAATTTTGTCAAGAAATTTTGAAAAGCTTGAGGAGACATTACAACCTACAAGCATTTTCAATGTTGGGAAACTCTCGTAGGAAACCAATTTCTCTAAAGCTTTAACCAAATTTCAGTTTGTAAAAGAAGCAGTTTCCTTCGAAGGCAATTTCTCCAACAAGAGATAGCGAGTATATTTCAAATTTTTGAAAATGAAAACCAAAATCTGAACCAGGCCTGAAACCAAAAATCTCTCAAGAGAGGAATGGTTGTACGGTTTTCCAAGGAAAACAAAATTTAAGCAACCATTTTCTACTAAGTAATAGTAATACTTTTAGTAAATAAACACACCAAGTTACAAACAAGAACTAAAGGATACTTCTCTATTTAAAAATGGGCATGTTAGACACTCGAGTACAAGGCACCTACACTTAACACTTTGATACCTTTCTTTTTTCTTTTTTTGGTAAGTAACACTTTGATACCTTTCAAAAAACTTCTCTTCACTAACCTAAGAATGTGAAGAACTTAATAGTGTATTTCACCTCTTGTTTTCATACTATCTATGGTTCTTCTGCAAATGGTAACCAATCCTAATGAGATACACTACATATTAGAGCCGTACAAACTGCCTATTCTATAAAGGATCTTTTAACACATAACTGAAACGATATACAAGATACCATTAAGGCATGTTGGGCTTGGCCTTCAACTACTGTTTGACAGCTTCAAGATTCAGCCCTTAAATACAAATATCCAAAGAAGCATGCCTCAAAATGATTGGAAAACTACAAAGTATACATATCAAAAGACATCCCCAGTAACACACATCATCTTTCACATGTGCACTATTAATTTTGACAAATACTATAGATTGTCAGCTCTACAGTGGAATCAGAACATAACGATTTATCATTGGCTTGCCATCAAACATACTAGCACTTCATGACAAATGAAGTATTGATGTAGATCAAACCGCGTTCTATTGCATGAAGAAAACAAGAGAAAACGTACGTATTTGAACAAGAGCCCAGGCCCATTCGAACAAGCCCACTAGATGAGTTTGGAATGGACTTCCAAGGAGTCTTCTTCAATGGCCGATACCTGTTCGACTGAGTGCTCATCCTACAATAGCTCGAGGCGTCGGTCAAAGCTCGTTCGACCAGCGACTGCGGACTTCCATCACAAGGTTCCATTCGAATGCAACTCGGCAATTTCATTTTATTTTGCTTTCCTAGTAGGGTTTGGACTTGTTTTTCTATATAAACTCACTTAGGATGGCTTAGGATGTAGCTTATGATATATTGTCTTCAGTTTTCAATAAGAAACACTCAAAGGTCGAGTTTTTTTTTTTTTTTTCCTATTTTGCCTAATATCCTTGATTTCATTTTTAGTTTTGGGAAGAGTTGTGAGTTTTGTGATTGCTAGTTTTGCAATCCACTACACCGTGCTGCATCAAGTATTAGGTTGTGAATTCTAATGCATTTTTCCTTACAACATGGCTTGCAAGGGTTTTTCTTTTTCTTTACTTCAATCAAATTTCTTGTTTGAATTCATTGCAAAACATACACTCAATTTTCACACTAATACACATATAACCAATAAAAAGAATCTAACAAAATACTACAGGATTAAACGAAATATATGATCAATTCAAGTACAAAGAAAGCATGAAGAATGAAAATTACCTGCAACATCTTGGCCACCATAAATACCTCGGTATACAGTCCCATAAGTCCCATGAGCTATAAGATATCTTAGTTCCAATTTAGACAAATCAATTTCCCACTCTTCCTTGTTTGTTGGCACTTCCCTCTCCCTCGGCCAAACCCGGCTCAAGTGCTCATCCAACTGGACATCCAACCTCTTGAAATCAATCTTATCTGCTCTGAAAAACACATCCTTGCTACCAATATCATTCACCTTGAAATCCAAGGCAATCTCTTTGGAATTAGACTCTTTAATAGCAGTGTCTTTGTCATGATCAGTGGATTTGCCAGCTGCCTTCACAGCTCCAACTCCCTCACCATTGCTCAAATCCATTTTCTGGACTTCAATTCAAGAATCAAAGTTCAAAACAGCAAAAACAAAGGAAACCCAAAACTACCCAGAGTTTTTATTCAAAACCAAGAGAAATTGAAGCGAAAAACCGGCTAATATTCAATATACAACATGATTGGTTACCAATTCAAACCAAAACCACTAAAATCATTGAAATACTCAAAAGGGGCAATGAAAAGCACAAAAAAGTTTCACTTTCTCTTTCTCAGTTTACAATAATAGACTTCAAAATATAAATTTCACAATGGAAATAAATGAAACCAACTCCACAAAAGTAGGAGCTCAAAACCCTTACTTCATTACCAATAACCACTTTTGGCAATTCTCATGAAGCAAATCCTAAAAATACAACCCCCTACAATAAATAAATAACAAATAAAATCAACTAAAACACCTTCAAGAGTTAATAAAACTTCCCAAAAAAACCCACCACACAAACCAAAAAGGAAAGGGAATTATACCCCAAAGTGAGAGAAGGTGGGTGTGTTGTGATAAACCTGTGGATTCGACAGGAGAGAAAATGTTTGTGGACGAGATTTTAAGAATGAAAGATGAAGGAAAATGATAAAAGAAAATTGAGGTAATTTGAGATAATTTTCTATCTTTCTTTTTCTTGTTTTGTGTACATTTAGTTTGTGTACATTTAGAAAATGACCAAACACTTATATTTATATATATATATACCAAACAAACTATTTGATGTTGATAAAAATTATATTTTGGATTGATAAAAAGAAGAATGATAGAACATCTATTAGAAATTCTTTTAGAAGATCAACTAGTATTTTTTTTCTTTTTTAAATCAAGTGGGACCCATCTCTTCATTTGAAGAGGTAAGCCCCATTTAATTTAAAAAAATAAAATAAAAAATACTAGTTAATCCCCTAGAATGATTTTTAATAAATATTTAAGCATTTTTCTTGATAAAAAAATTGACCGTACTCCCATACATGCTGCTTCACCAATAAAAGTGAGGCACGCCTCATACTGGGACCCACCTTGTGCATGTTTCATGCATATCGGTGAACTCATTTTGATGCTTGACTTTGGAATTTAGAGGATTGGGACTAGTTTTCCTCTTTCAAAACATAATTGAATAAATTCTTAATCATACCTGTTTGTGCACGTGTACTTTTGTCTACTGCAGATACGCGTTTCACTTACGATCTGCTTTTGTCATCCTCACATTTGAATTTACTATTTGGATCCGGCTGGTGTAGCACATCTGCTGTAAAAAGAAGGCTCAGATTGTTTTGGGTATTCTTTTAAGCCAAACTGTGTCGTTTTGGGTTAAATTCTGCTCCTCGCTCATTTAGACCCAGGGCCCTCAAGAACATGAAGCAGGTGACCAGGATGAGGCCCTACGCAGTGGTCTTCTACGTCGAGAAGGACACGTGGTGAAGACCCCACATGGAACGATGTGGTGAAGGTGAAGGTGAAGGTGAAAGTTCAAGGAGGGCATTTGATTTACATATATTCAAACCATTGAGAAGATAAATTACAAAAGAAAGAATGAATGAATATGTACCTGTGTTAAGAGCAGGGGTGTCTTTGGGAGAGGCTTTGAAGAAGACAAAGGAAGGGTCCAACCTCGATCTCTTTAGTCGCTCAAGAAGAGGAAGCAAGATTTCTGTTCTGAGAGAGAGTTTGTTATGCTTTTGAGCGAATGAGGGGGGCTTTGGCTTTTGCCGTGGATTTGAGGGGAGAGTTTGGGCTGAATAGTAATGGCACTATGTGTCTCCGTCAATCATTTCTTTTTTTTCTTTTAAAAAAAAAAAAAAAGCAGTTGACTTTTAGGGCCTGAAAAATCAAAGTTCCAAATCCAAGTCCGAACAAATGCAAAAGCAAAAGCATCATCAAGGCCGACCCATAAAATGGAAATGCGAACAAGGAACAAGAATGGCAGCCTAGAGTAGTTTATTCTTTGTTTTCAACTATGATATATTCCATAGATATCCCACCGGTGAACAATTGGGTGAGCTGTGACTGAGAGCATATTCCTCCGTTTTCCTCGTGAAGCACCCCATCCCTCGCCTACCTTCTCCAGCATTCGAATATGGAACAACCTTTTCTGTTTTCTGGCCTAGGTGCTTCTCGAACTAACTTTTCTTAACATACAAAAATAATTAATTAAAAAATAAAAATTCTAGTACGTTTGACAAATCCGAGTCATCTGACCCATAACACCTCCAAACCTCATCAATTAAAAATTTTGGCAATTTGATATACTTAAATTACAATGAAAATTCATTGATCGTTTGAGACTACCACATTATTATTATTATTATTATTATTATAGAATAGTTACGAGCTAAAAGATATGATATATAACATTACTTTTTTCAAAATAATAAAATCAAATTAAGAGTGACAATTCATGTTGACGCCTCAAAAATTTGAGTTGTGTCGAAATATGGTGTAAGATTATAAAAAATAACTTTAAAGTAATTCATTTAATTAAACAAATCAAATTCATCAATCCTAACCTACTAATTTAATGTTAGATTCGTGTCGGATTCAAGTTTGAGTCATGCCGAGGCATGAGTATGAAACTCTATAGGTCAATTCTAATGCAATCAATTTAATTAAATGAATCAGGCCTTTTAACTCTAATATGCTAATTTTGTATTGAGGTTATACCAAATTTGCAAATTGTATAAAAAAAAAAAAATTAAAAGGCCCTAATTGAAACCCCGTGGACGTGCCTTTTAAGCTAGTGGACGCAATTTCCTTGAATTATACGGTACTTGTCACTTGTACCTGTCCTTAACAAACCATCCAATTTTGTTGACCTGGGGCTTGTACGGCACACTTGTTTTTATTGTAAAGAAAAAAAGGAAAACAGCATGACTTCCACGCAAGGTTAGAGGAGTGATTGGCGCTTGTACCTTTGACATCTAGCGTGAGGGCTTACATCACCTTGCCCTTTCAAGAGCCCTCATTGAATAGGATCGACATCCCCTGCCTTGTCTAATGTGATGTCTCACTTGGCTGCCTATATTTTAAATTGATATATCTTTAAAAAATTTAATAGAATATTTGTAAAATGCTAATTATTATAACTTGAAAAAATTATCAATAAACAAAACAAAACAATAGATTGCTTCCTTGAGGCTATGGAGGTTGGACCTCCATGGTTCAACCACCACAAACATGGAAGTAGTCTCCATGGCTGTGGAGGTAGGGCTATGGTGTAGACATAAATCCATATATGCATACATAAATCTATATCACAACCAATTGTTGATTGATACATATCATAACCGATGACTTACTGCTTGCTATTTTTGTAAAATAACAGTTTTACTCCTAAATTAAGAAAACAATTAAGTAAAATTATTTTTTTTTAAAAAAAACTACCCTTCCCAGCCACTCCAGGGATTTATTTGATACAAGGTCAGACCCCATTAATCAATTTAATAATGTTTCCTAAAATAAATACAATTGCACGCATCTATGATTCTCTTCATATAGGCCATGAATGTTAGTAACCTACAAAATTTCAAAGAAGAATTAACTGTGAGCTCAAAGGCAAGTCACTTAGAAAATCCATCATCCTGTAGTAATATCAGATGAGTCTCATTAAGAAGATTCTCCTAACAAACATCTAGCGCTGATTTACTAGTCAATCCAGCAACGGATGAAATGAATTAAGTATTCTTTATTAATTAGAAGTTAAAAATAGTGACAGGTAAAGACACAAGCTAGCAGCCTGCCGGCCGGTGGGGAGGGAACCATGAACTTTACATTTCCGTATAGAAAAGTCTGAAAGAGTGTTTTTTTATTACATCTTGAAGATAAAAATTTACTATGTAAACAAGGGATAAATGTCAATTTTCTTACAGCAGAAATGCAGACAGCTGATTCCACTATGAGCACAATTCAAGATGAGCCCTGCCTTACTATGATTTGTCAGGAAAACATAAAACCCTGATGATTCTACTAATCCTGCACGGGTACAAAATCTCTAGTCAACACATGTTTAGCTAAACATGCAAACAATGTAGGAAGTTATGCAGACCGTAATTACTACGCATTAAAAGGTCATCAATAGATTGGATGTATAACATTTCAAAAAATCACATGCAAGAGCTGACTGCATAACCATTTTCCAATCTAACGGAAGGAATATTTTCTACCAAGTTATAAATTCAGGGATCTAATGCATAGGTCTGGTGATTTTTAACACAAAAAACAGCAACAAGGATAATAAGGGTAAATTGTCCAAGATGGTTTTTGAACAATGTTAAATGGAGGGGCACCCACAGTGGGCACGCCCCTTCACGTGCTTTTAAAAGCACGCTGCAAAACATCTCAGCCAGGCATTACCATAATGCCTGGCTTAAGTTGATGGGCGTAATGCCTGACATGAGCGTTACTCCGGTTCTTCCTCCTCCCCAACAATGGGGGTGAGGCTATATATAGCCCCTCATTTTATGGGTTGAAGCATCCTATCACTTATCAAGAATCTGAATGACTATGAGACTCTCTTTCTCCTATGGCTCGTTTGGTTCGCAAAATACACACCTGAAATAGAATGACTATTCCTTTGGAGTAGTCATTTTTTTGTTTGGTGGCATACCATTCCAAGAAATAATTATTCTCTTACGAAGAGGAATAGCTATTCCTTAACGAATAGAATGGATTTTTCCAAAAACAACCCATTTTTTTTCTGTTTATTTTTCTATAAACCTAATTTTTTAAAAAAAAAAAAAAAAAAATCAATAAAACTCTATGGGTGGCCAGACACCCTGACAGAGCCACGGGGGTGGTGCGACCACCCCCAAGGCATGATGTAGAAAAACAAACATGGCAGCCCGATGATTCATTGATTTTGTGGCTGTTGTTGCTCTTGTGGATCCATTCTTCTTGAGAATTCCTTTGCGCACAATTTTTATTCAAGACAAAAGATGATATTACTGGTGAATTTGCATCATCAATCACGCCGGATTAACTCCATTAGCAGATCAAAGTAGAAATGCGTGAAGTCTCCAACTTCATCACTGCTACGATAAATGGCCGATGATACCCACGATCCGCATTCAAATTTTTCCAAGAAAATTGTCCTGGATATGACATCTTCCATCACTAGTACTGCTTCTTCTTTTTTGGCCTTATTAATTACTTACTTTCCCTTTCCATCACCCATGGTTCTACCATGGCCAAATAATTTTTTTTTCAAATTATTATTATTATATTTTATACTTATCTTGGGTAATTTGGTAATTTTGGTGCAATTCTTGTAAGAGTATATGTGTTGTCACCAAACTACGGAATAGGAATAGCTATTTCATTCCACATTCTTTCATTCCCAATTATAACTATTCATTTTCCTAATTGAATAATTATTCTGCGTAGCAAACGAGGCCTTAGTTTATTTTTTAAGTGCTCTTAGACTCTAGGTGTTCAAGTATTACTCTAGATATTCTAGTGGTGTACTCCACCACTGGGAGGAAAGACAAATCGCTGGAGAATCATGTGGAACAACAGATTTTAGTACAAGGCACTATTTTAATTTTGTTGTGCATTTTAATTTTCTAACATTGGACTCGAGAGAGATTAGAAATGCTTGATTAGATGTTTTCGAACGAGTCTAGGGCATAACGAGTCACTTTAGGGATGTTGCTATGCTAGTCTTTTTGGTAAAGATTTGGTAAAGTGCTCTCATCCGTATTGTGTATGTACTCACTGCTAGCAAGTTATGTTGTTTTTTGGATGTTGTAATATAACTGTGAGTACATCATATCTTGAGGAGGTTCCTTCAGCATCTTGAAATTGTCGCAGATGCTCTAGATCTTTCTTTGTGATAGTACAATAGCTCTTGCCTATGCTAAGGATCCCAAATATCATGGAAGAACCAAACACATTGACATATAGTATCACTACATCAGAGACATAGTTGAGCAAAAGGAGGCAATCCTCAAACACATTTCTAGGAGTCACATGATTCCAAATCCCCTAACATAGCCTATAGCGAGAGATGGTTTTCAGGCTCATGTTAGACGTTTAGGACTGTGTAGAGTGTAATTACTTGTAATTCAGTAGACCATTATTGTACTTATTTGGGATATTTATTTATTAATGCATATGATGTTATTCATTATTTTTTTGGGTTTATCATATGGCATGTTGGTTAAAACACACACTCCCCATGTGATTGGTTCCATGATATGAAAGGTATGTTGACAGGCTTAGATCGGCTCACTCACATGGATGATCGCCTTTGACATTTAGGTAGCGAGCAGAGATGAGACGGCCCTTGATAGTTGTGTAGCAAGTAAAGTTGGAAGACACAAATAGATGTTGCATTAGTTGGAGATAGGATGAGATATATCATATTGTTTAAAATATGCATGGATAGCCCACAATTCATGTAGCTTGTGATTAACTAGATGCAAGACCCTAATTTGACGGCTGAAGTGGCGAGCAAATGAGGGACACGGGTTAGACGGTTGAGAAGCATCTAGACTAAGATCTGTACAGTGTTTTAAGTTTAAACATATGCTCTTTTGAAAATAGAACTCCACTGAAACATTTATTTCATACTACATGTGCTTATTCGACTAAGGATGTGAGTGAATAGATCTCTGCTTCCTCACCGTGTGAGTCCCATGAGTCATTTTATGACTATTTTATGCGCTCGTTAACCTTTGACTATATCATAAGACAGAGGTTTCAATGTCTGCTACTCTAGTGTGTTGCCTATGACTACGATTAATGCAGTCTAAAGGGGCATAGCTGGGAAAGCAATTGGACCAAAGTTGAGTGACGTGAGGGCGAAGGGCAAAAAATCCAAGTGGCAGTTAGACTCTCTCAGTGTATTTTTGAGTGCTCTTAGACTATGGGTATTTGTAAGTATTACTCTAGATATTCTAACACCGGGAGGAAAGACAAATCGCTAAAGAATCACATGGAACAACAGATTTTAGTACAATTGAGGTGCTATTTTAATTCCTCTGTGCATTTTAATTTTCTAACAAACAATGACTTAAAAGCCTAACAATATCTACAACTAAGAGTTTGCTTGCAATTCCAGTATATTTGACATGTTAAAACTGAGTTCATCTTATTTAAAAGGTATTACTGCTTTCCACATTAAAACTAAGGTATTGATGCTGTATAATTGCATGCAACAGTAGCACATTCCATAGGCACATCTTCTCACAATAGAAATCCATCAATGACTGTTCTAGGTTGATTTTTTTTTTTTTTTAATATCATTTCCTACTTTTGCTTCCTTAATGAAGAAATAAAACACACTCACTTCCGATATCTTTAAGCACATGTAGACTGCATTTGTCTAATCGCCTACCCTAAACCCTATATGCCACATCTGGTGAACTGCAGCTGTGGATTGAGCAGCAGCCTCGCAGGAGCTTGCATGTAGTGTGCGAGCTTAGAAGGGTTCTACATAATTATATGGGTGCTTCCCTCCATTTTGACTCTTATATTAGAAATCCCAATAGGAGAACCAGTATGAGACAATATCCATCATATACTGCCATTCTGTCCTAATTACATGCAAGTACCAAGGATAAGTATGGTCATTTCTAGTGTACCCATTTGAAATCATCAGCTCCTGTCTAAGTGTATCAAAGTGAAATGACTAACCTTGATGCTGAAGAGAACACTACCATCAGAAACTTGCTGGCCAGCCGTAACTAGAAGCCCATGGACACACCCGGCACATGGTGCCTTTACAACATGCTTTTAGAGGGAGGGTAAAAGATTAAAAGTTTAGCATAGGAAATTATCAGAAAAGTAATTATTAGATGCAAAATGCAAGAAGCATGAGTACAAACCTCCATTTTCATTGCTTCTAAGACTAATACAGGTTGTCCTTCCTCCACTTTTGTCCCATCCTTCACCAAAAGTTTGACCACTAAACCAGCCATGGGTGCCACAACAGTCCCTTGAGGGTGGGATCCTGTATGAAAGCTGGGCTTATGTTGAACTTCATCATTATCAGATAACTCAAACCCTATTTTCTGTCTGAAATGATGATGATGTGACCCATGCCATATATGAATGTGCTTAGTCTGATCCTGCCAGCACAAATTGGCAATCAATAATTAGTTATACTAGAATTCTTCATAAATAAGCAAGAATAAGGGAAACTGCAGAAAAGAGTGCCTATAAATTAATTTTATCTACACTCCTAAAGATGCATGCAGAGAAAGTTATTTACCTTAGAGTAAACAGCTAAACTGACATCCATGCTTACACCATCAGTTTCAACTCTGAAATCATGGTTACCTAGGTCTGCTGCTTTGACTTCCATACAATGGGAACAGTTTTCTCCTGTCTATAATTATATATGCAGCAGGAATAAGGCCAAAAAGAATAACCCAAGATTTGGATATAACTTGTGGGAAAATAACGAGAAAAAGAAAAGAAAAGAGAAATTGCTTTCTTATCATGAATAAAGTCAAAATTCAAGAACCACTAGCCAATAAAAAAATCCTCTTACACACATTACAAGTAGATGCATACCTTAATCAGATAGCTTCCATCTGGCTTATAAGTAACTGAAAGTGCGAAGAGATTTGATGCACTGCTGTCATATTCATTCGCCCATTCAAGTTCCATTGTACGCGTGGCACAATGATGGACTCTAAAAGGGGGAGAAGAATACCATATGGAGAGTGACCTGTTGCCCCCTGAATACACTGGCATTTGTAAATATTACGAGTGCTTTTAATAGCAATTATTACATCCCAAGACAGAATTGGCTGATTGGAGCCTTCAATTACCAGGGGGATTTTCTTTCAATAGAGAATGTTCCTTTGAGATTACGCATGCAGCTACCAGGGTTGCGCTAAGTCTAGCAGCATCATATGCTTCTTTTGCTGATTTTGAATTGGTGGGAGCAACAAAGAGGTCATCTTTAAAACGTTCAATAAAATGAGTTTCTACATCACCATTCTCAAATGCCCAATGCTTCGCAAGTTTTTGGAGAAAATTGATATTGGTTGGTAAACCTGCAACCTATCAAAGAACAATAAGATTAGTGATTCAATCAGGATTAAAGTGTCTAAAAGATGGAATATGTCTCAAGAAGAAATGAACTGTTCAAAAATACTCGAAACTTCCACAAAATTTTAGAACCTATTATTAGTTATGAGGAATACACCAGTAAGATCCTAGGATTGGTCCACAAAACCAAAAGATGCACTGAAATAGCATCCTTTGCACAAATGTAGCATTATCTTATTTTAGCCATTAAGGGATCTCCCTTCCAAATTTGATATGTAAGAGCATTCACAGCAGCTTCTCCGTCATTTTCCCTAAATTTAAGGAACCAAACTACTTTTTACTTCCCTATCTAAATACACCCCACAGCAGCTTCCCTTAATCTTTTCCTATATGATTAAAATATTATTTTCTACTTTTTCATTATTTATTTATTTTTTTTTTAATTTGTCCTATCTTCCTTACTACGCACTGCCTGGTCTTTTCTTCTCCATCAATTTCTCTCCTTTCAGTGCTTTCGCCTTTCGTTTCTTCCGAGAGCAAATCCACACTTTTCCTATACCATTAAAAACAAAAGTCATCTTCAAAAGCAAAATCCACCAACATCCTCTCCCTCCCTGCCATTGCCAGCCCCTTCACAAAACCCACCACCCCATCAGATCTTCTCCTCCACTCCCATCTCTCCCCCAACGCCACCGCTTGCCACAGCCACAAAGATCTCCTCCATAGGCCGTGGCTGCTGCAAATTTCTAAGGCGGGCCACTTGGTTCTTGCGTCTCGGCCTCGACATCGGTGGCTGGATGGAGATTTTTGCAACATCAACTGGTGATACCCATGACAGCGATGGAGTTCTTGCTCTACGACGTCGATAGAGTGTTGAGGGGTGGAGGGTACCATTTCTTTAGCAAATTAACTAGACCAGTTCAAAGAATGGAAGATGCTTGAACGAAGAAGAAGAGAGAGTCAGGGATGATGGAGTATTGGGTGGTGTGAGAGGAGAGAGAAAGAGTTTTTTTAATTATAAAAATGCATTGGGTTTGCTACTTGGGTTCCACTGTAGCAAACCCAAGCTTTAGGGAACCGGTTTGGAAGCTGCTGTGAACCACTTTTTATGATTTTTTTAAACTTTTCTCTAAATTTAGGGAAGAGAACAACATATAGAGCTTCTGCTGTGAATGCTCTAAAACCATCCTGGCTATTTGAACCAACCATTTTTTTTTCTTATTTATCATACACATTTCCTATTTATCATGACCAGAAGCTTATATATTTGGACATCATCCTACCATACAGCCCCAAGGCCCAGGAGATATCCAATAAACAGAATTATCTAACATGTGTTACAACTTGGAAATAAATGGATAAATGTGCAACAGTTGTAACAATGTCTATAATAGACTCTGTCACACTGCTGCAATGTAACTCTGAAATCAAGTATACCTGAAACTTTGACAAGCAATCCTTTAATTTTACTAATGCTGCAGCACGATTTTCTCCCCATACTACAAGCTTAGCAATCATAGGATCATAATGCATGCTAACAGTGTCAGCTTGTCCAACCCCTGTCTCGACCCGAACTGCTAAAAGACAGATTCCACATGAGCAGCAGACAGATATACACCAAACGGACAAGGAAATATTAATAAATTATAAATCTCATATGCAACGGTATAGTAGGAAGGAAAAATGGCCATTAGAAAATCGGACAAGTTATTTTCAACAGCACAAAGTGTGGGCTGAAGCATCTTTTTTTACTATATAAGTAATGTGGACATGTGATGCAATTGACCTGTTGACGACACTGGAACAGGACGATAATGATGAAGAACACCAGTTGCCGGAAGAAATCCTTTCAGTACATTTTCAGCATATATTCGGGCTTCAAAAGCATGACCTGTCATGATAACGAGAAATTATACAAATCCAGGACCTCTATAAGTGAAAACTCACCTATCGTTCTATACCCAATGTAACATAGTATTAGTGAAGAAATTCAAACAACTAAAATTTTATTCTTTACAAATTGTGTATTTTTAATTAATTAAGAAGTGCTAGTTTATGAAATAGACCTATGTCATATTTGCCTAATGAAAAAAAGGTAATATTTTGAAACCCAACACTAATTTTCAAGAATGTCATGAGAATGGCCCTTCAAGACAACAGAAATAACAGAAGTCATTTTTTCATCTTCTAATTTTTAACAATTCAAAGATGACAATGGACTCCAACTTAATTATACAGCGCAAGTCATAAGGCAGTTAGCAGTTGCCTATAACTAATAACTCTAGTCTGCTATCATCAATTGAGTTCATTAGCAGCAAAAGTTTGTATTCCAAACATAGAAGTAGCTATTTCAATGTGTAGGCCACCAAGCTGATAGAGGAACAAAGAGAATCAAGGATCTTACAGTTCTTAATTCCATCTACTAAGCAACCAAATAAAGCAGAAAAACAAAAAAACAAAAATGGAGGATTCATTCAGCCACAGTTCCATCCAGCACTTGACCTTTTCTTCATTTTTGTAGGATCTAATGGCAATAGTATGTACCCAATGTCAAGTACCCTTCTCCTTCTTGGAGCAACAGATGCTCTAAAGGCCACTTAATAGCTAAAGTAGCTATTTTGTATCATTTTTTACCTCCGGCCGTTGTTCTATTTTTAAAACTTTGCTACAGTTACGTTTTACTTCTGAAACGTTACTGCAGCACATTGAACTAATATTTTATTATAAACGAAAGGTTGCTTTTTATATTTTATTGTTGGAAAAAGTCCATATACCCCCCTCAAACTACCACTCAATTGACAATGTCCCTCCCAAACTTTCAATTGTGACAATATCCCCCCAAACTACCAAACTATGGTAAATGTTTCTCCCAATGCCAGCAAAAAGATAAAAACGACCCTACAAATTTTTCAATAAACCATAAATACCCTTATAAATTAAAAAAAATAATAATAATTAATTAATTAAATTTTTTTTAAAATAATTTTAAAAAAAGAAAACGAAAATCTTTACACCTTTTTTTTTTATTTTAAATTTGTCCAATTGAATGGGAGTTTATTTTTTAAAAAATAATTAAAAAAAAAAAGGAAAATGTTTATATTTTTAAATTTTAAATTTGGCCAAATGAGTGTGTGTATTAAAAAATTTTTTTTTTTTGTTTCGGTTTTGTTTTATTATTTTTTTTAAATGTTCAGTTTTAGTTTTTTTTTTTAATTATATTTTATTAAGGGTATTTTCGTTCTTAAGGGGGATATTGCAATTGTTTGGTAATCTGAGGGATAAATTGTCACAATTGAAAGTTTTGGGAGACATTGTCAATTGAGTAGTAGTTTGAGGAGGGTAAGTGGACTTTTTCCTTTATTGTTTCTTCCTCCAGGAAACTTTTTCTCTTCTTCTTCATCACACGAAACCTCTTTTTCTTTCTTCATTGGAAACTCTCTCAGTCTGTCAGAAAATCTTCTTCTCATCACCAAAACCTCAACCTCCTCCATACAAAAAAACATTTAGTTTTTTTTTTTACTAACCAAAAGCTCTCTCTCTCTCTCTCTCTCTCACAGCCCATTCTGTCTTCTTGGATCAGTGGGCTTCACTACCATCAAAGGACCACATAAAGTGGTTCATTTTTTCCTTCATCTTCAGTTCGATATCTTGCAGGACAGTTTCTGTAAAATCCTTTTCCTTTGTCTTCATCCCCCCCCCCCCCCACCCCGCGATTCTCCCGATCTGGCTTTCCTTCACCGAGTAGGTGTTGGTTTCTTTGGAAATTTTGTGGATTGTTGGTTTCTTTTATAGTTTTGTGAGGATCGGCTCATAAATTGGTTGATGGCCGAATGGGTGTTCTTGAAGAGATTTTGTGGATTGTTGTTGATAGTTGATTTGGGTGTTTGATTATTAAGTCTTTGGTTGCAATTTTGATTTGGGTTTGCTGGCTCCAAATGCTGGGTTTGCTGGCTCAACAATGAGGGAGAGAGAGAGAGAGAGAAGTGAGGGAGAGTAAGAGAGAAGTGGAAAAAATAATATAATAATATTTAAAGAAAGTAGATAGTGAAATAAATAATCTGTTGAATTGATTATTGAAAAATTAGTAGCTAAAATGAAAAAGTAGGTGTTTTGAGTAGCTAAAATAGAGATGATTGCTGGAGTTGCTCTTAATATATGTAAACTCCAGCAAAAACACAAAAAGAAGGTGGTGGATGGTGGGAAGAAAAGATAGGTGACAGGAAGCACCTAAGATCAACTCTTACAAATGGCCTTTGCCAAAGGTTATATTCACCTGACAAGGGCACCTGTGACTGGCTCATGGGAAGAGGTTCTCCACTTGCAACACGGATTTGCCACTCTACGAGATCTTGACCAACAATCATCTCAGTCACAGGATGCTCAACCTGCATGTATATGCTCCCCATTAGGACCATGTAAAGCATGTGGATTTAAAATAAAGAGAGAGAATATACCGACAAAAGTACCTGAAGACGGGTGTTCATCTCCATAAAATAAAATTGGCCTGAGACTGTATCAACTATAAACTCCACAGTGCCAGCATTGTGATACCCAACTGCCTTTATTTATCAATGGACTTCACATTAGTGGAAAATACAAAAGGAAAAAGGCAAAATGAAAGTACAAAAGACAAGGATGTAAAAGGAAACTATTACAAAAACCGCTAGAGATAGAACAAGTTCATTGGACTTCTCCCCAGAGAGAAATTTATGGTAGCAATATGGTTTTGCAGATAATGAAGTTTATCACTGAAAAGAAAGGTGCTAACTGCTATGCATTGGAGATACAACAGCAGCATGTGAGAAAACAAAAACAAAAATTTAAATATTCTAGAGGGAAGCCAATACAATCAAGTTTAAATAGCATAAAGAGCCATTGCATAAAAATGGATAAGCCAGTATAAAATAAAGAGAAAGCCTAATAAGAAGAAGAATAAAAGAGGATGGAGGGTAGGGCACAGACTCAAAAAATGCACTTGCTGCGAATCAAGTTTTAAAGCTAGCCAAAGAAACACTTCCTTGGCCAAAATTTGGAACCCCAAACCACATGTGGTGCAGTCAAAAAACTGTCAGCTACATTAAAGCTTCCAAGTGTCTAATCACATCTTACTACCCTCATCTTATCTAGTAATTTGGGCTAAGGTTTGTTCGCCAGTCTTTGAGGGAGGGTTAGGGGTTCGGAACTTGTTGATGCTCAACCATGTTCTCTTAGGAAAATAGCTTTGGCGCTATGGGTTTGGTAGAGTGGTGGTGTACTCTAAATTTGAAAGGCCATGGGGTGGGTAGTGTTCTAATGAGCCTCCTAGGGCGTATGGGGTGGGGTTATGGAAGAATATTAAGAAGGGTTGGAGAAAGTTTTCACGTAATACCAAATTTGAGGCAAGAGATGGCTCTAAGGTTATATTCTAGCATAACTATGGTGTAGCAATATGGCCCTTAAAAAAGCCTTTCTAGATTTATATAGTATTGATTGCGCAAAGGATGCTTCTGTTGTGGCTCTCTTAGAGCATTCTGGTGATTCCATTCAGTGGAACGTTAGCTTTGTTAGAGTGACTCATGATTAGGAAGTGAATGTCTTTGCCTTGTTCTTCTGCATGTTATATTTAATTAAAATGAGACGGAAAGGTGAAGACAAGCAGTGGTGAGTCCCTTCCAAAAGAGGATTGTTTGTTATTAAATCCTTCTATACTGTCATGGTTTGTAATGACGGCTTTTAGTTCCCATGCAAAAGTGTTTGGCAGACTAAAGTTCTTTTGAGGGAGGCCTTTTTTGCTTGGTCAAGGGCCCTAAGGAAGATCCACTCAAGAAGTGGCACATCATTGTAGTCAATAGGTGCTACATGTGTAAAAGAAATGGGGAGTTCGTGGACCATCTTTTTCTCCATTATGAGGTTGTTTATGACATTTGAAATGTTTTTTTCAGTCGATTTAAGCCGTCTTGGGTTATGCCTAGATGAGTAGTAGACTTGTATGCTTGTTGGTAGACTGCCGATAGCACTCAAAGTGCTGATGTGTGGAAGATGATGCTTTCATGTCTTTTGTGGTGTTTATAGAAGGAAGGAACAACAGAATTTTTAAGGTCTGTAAGAGGACATTAGAGGAAATTAAGTCTTTATTCTTCAGTACTATGTATCTTTAGACAGCTATTTTTGTTTCTCCTTCGGTGATTAGTTATCATAAGTTCTTTGTTCTTTTTACTCCTAATTAGGTGTTTTCTCTTGTATACTATTTGTGTGAGCACCTTAAGTTTTTAATGATATTTGAATTAGTTATAAAAAAATAAAAACATTATAACAAGTTGATTGTTAGTGACATTAGATTTGTTAATTGGGACCAATCCGATAATGGGTCTCGGTAATTTTATCATTTTGCTGAAGGCAGGAAGCATATAAGAAAAAAAAACAACAACAATGAAATGCAAGGAACTAATCAAACCCAGTTCAGAATCTATTATTAGAGTTTTCTCACTACAAGCAGCAGGTGACCCAACTTGGTCATTAAAGAAAATGTTCGCACCATAGTGATACCACATGCAAAGTCCGACTCTCCACAACTAGCTACATCTATAATTTTAAATGCCTTCGCTCGCATCTAATCAGAAACAATCAAGTAATTAAAAAGTTTAAGAACTTTGATTTCTCAAAATAAATATAGAAAATAGGGTTGATTACCCTACTGATTAACCTGGAGAGGAACATACCCGCTCCATATTGATTAACTTTAACTACCACTCATTTACACATTACCCCACACAAACTATCACTTGTTACACTTAACCCGCTTCAACTACCAATTGTTAGCCAAAAAACACCTTCCGTTCGTCAAGATCGTTAAATATGATAGAAAGAAGCACACAAGACAGGCATGTGTTCATTTTTCTGTGAAATCACGAAAAATGCCCTTGTGGTAAAAAAAAATAAATAAATAAATAAATAAATAAATAAATAAATAAAAGGGGTGGATTGGCCACCCCCGAAACACACTTGGGGTGGATCGTATGTGATTCGGCAGTGGCCGACCCATCCCCAAATGTGTTCGGGTGATTTGGCCAATCCCCCCAAGGGTGGCCCTTTTGCTTCTTCTTTTTTCTTTCCTTTTTCTCTAATTTTTTAATTTCATGTTTTTTTTTCTTTTTCTTTTTTTAACTTTGGGGCTATTTAAGTTAATTTCTCAACTAAGGATATTTTCATCATTTCACGTCTTAAAAAACGCACATGTATAGAACGTGATTGAGAATCCGTCTTTTTTAACAATCTGTGGCCTTTTTTATTTTTTTGCTAATGAATGGTAGTTCAAGGAGGTTGAGTGTCATGGATGGTAGTTCGTAGGGGTAATGTGCAAATAAGTGGCAGTTTAGAGGGGTTAAGTGTAATTGACCCTAGAAAATATATGGAAAAGCTCAGCATAAACCTATGAATGGAACCCTATAGTAAGTTCCTCAATTATTACTATAACAATGATATCAATAGATTTACTCAAAGGTTGTTAGCTCAATGTAAATAAATTTTAAGTTTCAGAGAGGTCATTAACCATCCTTGCCTCAAAGCATTTCCCCATATTATGTATGTACCTATCAACATGGATGTGTCCATGCATACATATATACTTATTCACAAACTAATCATGTCATTTGCAAACACCCTATAAATATCAGTTGATGAGCACAAACATTAGATAGTTCAGCAGATTAAGAAACCTCACCTTGGCTGCAGACACAGCAGCTTGGCCCAAGTGGGAGCGGAAACCACTGGAAATGTTTGGCTGCATTAATGAGTTTTCCATTACAACTTTAGAAGAACTACAATCACACACAAGAACAAAAAAATCCAGAAAACTATCATTACAGCTGGAGCTTCTTCAATTATCTTCTGGTGTCTTCTCTGCACACTGCAATCCCTCTCATATAAATGTAGAACATTCCCATGTTTGTCCCCAAATATCTATAATATCAAACAGAAGGGAGTATATTAATCAATATGTAGATCTGATAAGCAATCCAAGCATATGATGAGTATCAGATTGAATGCAGTTTAGTCTATCAAAAAGTTAAAACATATTAGTTTCCACCAAATTGTGGAGAAGTCTGAGGCTATTTTTTCTCAAATTAAAATCCAAATGGAGCACCATCAGGATATTTTAGAAAATAAATGCTTATAATACATTACAATCATAATCAACTACTTTCTTGAAAAACAAAACAAAACAGACAAAGATTACAAAGAACAGCAGAACCTGCACTTCTATGTGCCTTGGCTGTGTGATATATTTCTCCAGCAATATTGTGTTTATGCCAAAAGAAGCAGCAGCCTCACGTTGTGCTCCCAAGAAAGATTCAACAAATTCATTTGGACTCTGTACAATCCTCATACCCTAGAAAATGCACATTGTAAGAATTTCATCTGAAAAAATACGAACATCAGGCATGACAAGGGTAATCCTAATTGAAGAAGCCCTGTTCTATTGCCCTGTTGCAAAGGCTATACCAACATTTTTATTAATAAATAAATCAATCAACATTTTAGTCTGTTAAACCAGTGGAAAGGCAAAGGCATGTACTTGACATGATGATACTAATACATATTATAAGTTGTATCATGGCTAAAATATGTACACTATATTTAAATTTCTGAAAAGTTGCATCAAATTTGTTCTTTTTAGGGATGTCGCCATTGAATTTGTGACCCTTGAAACACGATTGAAGTACAACTGGTGAGAAATAGATACCCTGGGCAAGAGTTTCCTAGAACAACCTATCTTGCGTTCCAAATCTACCCTAAATCAATACATCTGTTCCCTAGTGTTTTTAACTCAGAAGAACGAAACATTACTTGAATAGAGCCTCATTAATGTAGGAGGATAATTATCAGAAAAGGGTCCAAAAGAACCCTTTCAAAAATAAAGGCTCATGAAACACATAAACTAGGGAAGGCATTTTGCCAATCTATGTTTTAGTATATGTACTTTGCAACACCATATCCATAACGCTAGCACCATTACAATGTTAGGACATATATTACAATTATGATAACATCATTATGGATTAAAAGTAACGCAAGGGGGTCACACACCTTTCCTCCGCCCCCATGAGTTGGCTTTATTAAGATTGGATACCCAATCTTGTCTGCTTCTGACTTCATTAGGTCTATGTCTTGTTCATTACCATGATATCCAGGAACCAGTGGCACCCCTGCTGCACCCATTATTCTCTTCGATGCACTGTAAGAAAAATTACACATCAATCAATGATAATCTGTTCTTTATAGATAGAATAATAGTATTGTACAGTGATATGGAAGGAATGGCCACATGCATGAGTGTGTGCACCCACACAAAAAGCCACATGCTTGTAAAAGAATAAAAGTATCTGATAGTTGCACATTAGGTTTTACAGACAGAGATGTTTTAATAGAAAAAAGAACTTACCACATCCCAAATCCTAAACCATATTAAGCAACAGCAACATTTACAGGAGAAGTTGAGAACAAAGTAGAAATAGGGATCAGGATGATGAACAAGAAGAAGAAAGGCAGGGAGTTGTACCTTTTATCGCCCATGTCGCGGATTGCAGATGCTGGAGGGCCAATAAATGTAAGACCCTTATCTTCACAAATTTGAGCAAAATCAGCACTCTCCGACAAGAAACCATAGCCAGGGTGGATAGCCTAATTATCAAAAGAAGATATCCACTCTGAAAGCATGTCCTTGCAATGTCCAAAATATTAAGCAATCAATCATCTACCAGTGAAACAAAGCCGCGCCTAACAAATATTAAACATCAATGAGCCAGTCGAACAATGAGAATGTAACAACAAAACAATTACATATCATAAGAGCCAATATGCTAAGCAACAGCCATTTACCAGTGTAAAAAAAAAAAAAAAGCTGACTTTACATGGTAAACAGCTAACAGCACTGAATCGATGGAGATACAGAACTGATGGTACTGTTTGATGCAACAGTGACAGAAACCAAAATCAACATTACCGTTAAAAAGAAATTCCAAAAGATATGGTGCTTAGATATGCTATACACCTCTACATATTGCTACTTGCACCAGTCGTGTACACAAGTTGACCATGTTCATAACAGAAGCAAAGATCTAAACTGTCCAATATGTGGACCCTCATAAGTACGCAGGACCAACATACATGGATGGCTTAGATATCTGCAATCTCAACAAAATGGAACTGTTTGAATTCAAATATTATTCTAACATTAATTATGTCATCATTGAGCTACTAATAATAAACAGTACAAAGTTCACCAATGCAATAGAATTAACTTCAACAATCAACAACATAACCAGTTAATCCTATACACTAACAAGCAGCCACCAAAAAAAATTTTGATTTTCCTTCATTTTCCGGAACTTTCTTGCCAGCCAAACAGAGAATTCCTCTCTCACCTGCGCACCGGTGCGCGTTGCAGCCTCGACAATCGACGACGCGTTCAAGTAACTCAACCGAGCCGGGGGCGGACCGATACGGACGGCCTCGTCGGCGGATTTCACGTGCAGCGCGTCTCTGTCTGCGTCGCTGTAAACCGCCACGGTCCTAATCCCGAGCCGCTTCGCGGTCCTCATGATTCTGCACGCAATCTCGCCTCTGTTCGCTACGAGAATCTTCTCTATGCGCTGCGTGGTTTGGTTCTCTGAGGAGAATATGCGTATTTGGAGGAGGAAGGGTTTGTGAGGGAGCTTTCGACGGAGGAGAGTGGCCATGGACGCCATGGTTCGGAGCTCTGTGAGTGACTGAGTGGCAGAGGAAATTAATATAAGCATGAGTAGGTGGGTGTTTAGGTCAATTCAAATGTGTTGATTAGGGGTAATATTGTACATCGGAAAATGTTTTGCGTGCCGTGGCGTGTTGTGATTGGTTTTTGGTGTCGTCTTGGGTGGAGTTGAGCGGAAGGATTATTGGATTTGGATTGACGTGGTGCTTACCTTTCTTAACTTTTTCTATTATTTGTCCGAATTTGGTGCTGACCTGGCGATCTATTCCCATCACTTGGATAAGAGAGAACCGTAGTCTTTTTTTTTTTTTTTTTTTTTCTTTTTTTTTGATATGTGAACCGTAGTTTTCTACGAGAACTTTTTTAACAAAAAAAAAAGTCTTCTACGATAACTCATAGTCTCACAAGCCTCACAATATCTTATGTATTTCTATATTCAAAATCTATTTATCTATTTTAGCTAATGAATTTTAAAAGGTACAATACATTTGATTATCTATTTTTTTCTATATATTATAATTTATTAAGACAGTTTTTGATTTGGTAAATACCCAAAATTTGAATGGATCCTGAATCTAAGAAGGAAGGCAAATGATCTACGAAGAAGATAGAAAATAGTGTCAATGGAATTTATCGGAGCCGGCTGACGGGGAATAGCTCCGATACCTAAATCAATGACTCAAAGATTCAATGTAATTCCAACTATTTTTGCCATTGAATTTCATCGTATGTAATTCCAACTGTTTTTGCTATTGAATTTCATCGTCTATTTTGATTAAAAGGGTTGTTCATTTGACCTTCGTATTTAGAAGTGCGTCCTTAACAAAGGTAGACAGTATAGTCTAATCCTGAGAGGTTGCGTGTCAAGAGATTCAATTACACCGAGTTGAATACTTCAGGAGACACGAAATCAACATTTAAAGACAACAGTCTTGCATGATTATATAGTATTGTGAAATCTTTCCTTACTCTAATTTTATTATTTTGTTATTAATATTATTATATATCAACAAGAATTTTTGTACCATCAAAATTATTTTACAACAATCTTAAAGGTTGATTACGATGGATGCACAAATTCTTGTTGGCGCTAAAGTTCTTACAAATGCTATAAAATTGAACTTTTGATGAAAGTAATTTTACAAACAAAAGTTTTCGATCTATTCAAGATAATGTGGATCTGAGTGTTTGTATTTGAGTCTATGTGAATGGATGTTAGATATATAGTCAATGAAATAATTGTTCATGAAATGTGTTTAAAAAAAATGTTCAGAAAATGTTTGTAAACATTGAAGGATAAACGAATTTATTGCTTTGAATTTTTTTAACTTGCTTTGATGCGATCTAAATTTTGGTATGGTTCTTGTTGGAAGGCATTAACTCAAATAAATTCTGAAAGGTGTTGTAGGGAAAAGGGAACTTGAGCTTTCACAGCTATTGATATATATATGACAACATGTGTTCTACAATAATAAGCCTACCAACACATACCTAATCAATTATCACACTGTTAATTTGATTATTATCCATTGTTTATGTGAGTCGACATTTCTTCTTAATGGATATATCCATAAAGAGCATTTGGTTGATATGGAAACCTGAAACCAAATGTTTAAAGCTTCAAGAAATGATGAAATATTGATTATTTTATAAATAATTAAATTATTGAATTTGGGTTTTTAAACATGAAAATATATGTTCCTTGATTGTGATTTTTAGATGTATGTACTTATTTTCATATTCACATTTGTGAAAATAAGGAAAAATTATTCTCCTACACACTAGTGGAGGAAAACACCGAGTGGGTGATCATTGGAGACAATAGATTTGTGCTAGTGGTAGGGAAATGGAAAGTTCTCCTAATGCTAGCATCAGGTAAAACTTTTTCACTTTTCGATGTTTTATATTATAACACCCTGGTCCTAAATTGAAAAGATAATAAATAGCCCACATAAAGTGGGTGGTTTATAAAGAAAATCATGAGTACTAAGTTTCACATTGTCTAGTTACTAAGTGGAACTGCCCGATTCTCCTTTAGGGATAGAATGGTAAATTGGCCGTTAGTCCAATTTTAGACAAGGATGGACTTGGTTTAGTAATGAGGATAGATCAATTTTAAAAGTTTTAGAATACAACTATGACTATAGGTAATAAAAACATTTTGTAATAATAAATATTAATTATAATAATCTTCTTGAAGTTAATGGGTTTTTATATTTATTGACTTTTATGGTTTAAAAAAAGAAAAGAAAAAAAGAAAAGAAGGTGCTAGAATTTAATACGGACAGCACCTTGTTTTTTTCTTCTTTCCTTGCCTTTCCTTTGTCACTTGTATTTAAAGGAGAATAAGACAAAAACTCTACTTCACAGCCGTAGCCAATTTGTTTGGAATAGCAAAAAGCCTTCCCTTCTTTTTCCTTCACTCCTCCACGCCGCACAGCACCCTTTATCCTCATTCTTTCTTTTCCAGCTTTTTCCCTTGCCGCCACAAGCAACGAACAAGTACTGAGTTGATTTTTCTCCATCCTTTTGTTAACCACATGCATGATAATTGTACTCCTTATCTTCCTTTTCTTATGTGATATTTTCTTTGGCAGTGAGTATCGTGTGATGTAGAATTTTGTTCCTTTAGCCAATAATAACATGCTTTATACTATGCTTTCGTCCTTATTGGTTTTCTTTTTCCTCTTCTTGAAAATTTTGGATACCATCGAAGACTCTCTTAAAACATCTTGTGTATATATATATATATACCGAACTAGCCCATCTATTGTTTATATATATATATTTTTTTTCTCTTTTCTTTCTCTGTTGGTTTCTCTTTCACGTTATTTTATGGACCATGAGCAGTATTATGCCCAAGCCGTGAGGGGATGTTTGGCAACAGCTCGGGCTTGTACTGTAGCAATCTGACATGCTACAGTGTCGCTGGCTGGGAGGGGACGTTGCCTTTAATTTTTCAGATGAAGCAGTGCTTTTGCCCGTTGCGCCTCTCTTCCCAAAAAGATAAACGGATGGTGCAGATACATTTTATTTTTTTAGATCTGATTTGCTGCCGTTGAGATGTTAGGGTTGGAAATGAGAGCCACAGTGCAGAGAACCCTTCGGTAAAGCAACGATCCAGCGCAAGAAAAAAAATTCCAACCCCAGCAGCAGCCTTCGTCTTCCACTTCCAAACGCAGGGACCCAGCCACTCTTCTCGTAAAGCAACGATCCAACGCAGGAAAAAAAATTACAACCCCAGCAGCCTTCGTCTTCCACTTCCAAACGCAGGGACCCAGCCACTCTTCGGTAAAGCAACGATCCAACGCCAGCAAAAAAAGTTTCAAACCCCAGCAGCCTTCGTCTTCCACTTCCAAACGCAGGGAACAGCACTGTGGCTCGGAACACAACCCAGCCACTCTTCGGTAAAGCAACGATCCAACGCCCAAAAAAAGTTTCAAACCCCAGCAGCCTTCGTCTTCCACTTCCAAACGCAGGGAACGGCACTGTAGCTCGACTTCAAAGAAAATTCCGGCATCCACCACAGAGCACCGTAAGCTCTCCAACCAAAGTGAGTTTCTCGCTCTTAATTTCTCTTAATTTCGACACCCATAATCAATCGCTTTTCTGTTTCGATGAGCATCGCGTTCATCACGTTCCCTGCATTGCTTTGGATTACTCTATTTTCTAAAATTGCAGTTAAAAACAACAATGGTAGTCTGTATATATAACTGGTAGTTTACTGATTTTTATTTCCTTGGGATTCAATGGTGGGTAAATTTAGCAAGTTGAGGTTTTGGGTACTGAGGTTTTATTGTCAAGCTGTCTTATATACTTTATTATTATTGATATCCGATGGATTCTAGGTCTACACGAATAATGATTCTTTGAGCTCTTCTCTGCCCTATTTTCGCTTTCGCATACAGTTGCTGGGTGGGGGGGGGGGGGGCAACTGCCATTTCAACAAAATTTCCTATGTGATTCTTAGTTGGCTATTTTCATCTTCTCTATCTGTTGATTTAACTGTATGCAACTCTCCTTAGATTCCACACGAGAACATTCTGATACTTGTAAAATGATATTGCCTTTCCTTTCGATTTGAGTGAGAGAAAGAGAGAGCAGGTTCTGTGTGGACCAATTAATCTAGGTATCAGTTTGTGGGTTTGTGGTGGCGTCTATTTGTCAGCCATATGATTATATGTGATTTGTAACAGAACCAAATGGGATTTGTAACAGAGCAGTGGTTGTCAATAATTTATAACCAAACCCTTGTGGCCTTTGAATATCGGCAACAATATTCAATAATTTATGTGAATTGTTGTAAAACGTTTTATAAAATTCAGCTTACTTAATCGTGTTGGTTCATGAATTGATTCATGAGTTTTTTCCATTGCAGATGTCAACTTCGTCATCATCGTCGTCCGTTCACAACGGCAAGGAGACGCGGGTATGTTTTTGTGGGTTGACATCATACATGCAAACCTCAAAGACTACCCAAAATCCGGGAAGGCGTTTCTTTGGATGCCCAAAGTATACAATGGGAGAACCAACTTGCAAATTCTTCGAATGGTATGATTGCTGCCCATGCCATGATTGCTGCATTCTTCTACCTGAGAGTAGGACACGATGTGCAGTCTTAGAAGCAAAATTAAGTGCGAAAGAGGCAAACGAGAAGCGGTTATATTTTGTTGTAATTGCATTAGGTGGTTTATGTCTGGGCCTAGGCCTTACTAGTCTAGCAGTTTTCTCTGCTTCATTTGGTTCACAAGGGTGTGCACGGCATGGGATGTTGCCGTTTTAGGACAAAATATTATTTTGGTCAATACATTCAGGTTTATATTGACAGTAACTGCAAATGTAAAACAATTGCTAACTTTTGTTTGGATGTGTTTGTTAACCTTGCGGAACGTTGGAGCTTCTTATGCAAAGTCTGTAACTCTGACAGCATGCTGCTGCAAATTGCAGAAAACCGAAGAGTGTCCATTGCTTGAGAGTTGAGTATCATAACTATCAATTTGGCATACTAAACTCCCAAGCACTGGACACTCTTCGGTTTTATTTATTTTTTTACTTTTTTTAATAAAAACCTTGGAATAGTTTGGCTAGATGCATTAACCATGGGACGATGCCACATGTTGAAACTCAATAGTCACATTTTTTTTTTATTTTTTTCAAGTACGTTTCATTACTTGGTTCATGTGGCAAAACTATTAAAGCACAATAAATTTGTTAAAATTATATCAATAATTTATATGGGTTCATGCTGTAGGGTCACCGTTTTACGCACTTCCTAATGCAAAACTCGGCTTATATATGTTACACCCAAGAAAATAATTAAGGTTTTGTTAATAAAAACCCTTAAACAATTCCAATTAATAGCGTATATAAAAAAATTATAATGATATCTAATAATAAGGTAAGTATGATAATGGTGTAGTAACAATGTTAAATTAATTAGAATGTATATGAATAAGTGATAGTTATATTAAGGATAGGATAAAACAATAATTATCAAATGTTGTAATTTAAACCATGTGTGGGTCATAATATGAATTAGAAAGATATGAGACTTAAGTAAAAGAAGTGGAGTGCATGCTGCCACTTGTTGGACAGCAAGGCTGCTGAAACAAATTAAAAAAAAAATGGGGCAAGCTGGGTACCACACGTGGCATCACCCAGCCAGCAGCCTACCCCTTTTCTTTCCCTTCCTTTTTCCTTCCCCTGCACGTGGAAGCCAGCAGCTGCTCCCTTCTCTTTCTCTTCTTCACGTGGCTCCCTCCATTCACGCCCAGCCCATCCTTTCTTCTTATTCTCTTCTTTTTCTCTTCCTTCTCCCCTGCTGCGTCACTCACCCACATTCCTGCTGCTGTCCATGACTTCCAGCAAGCTTGGCCGTGTGAGTGTGGAAGAGGGAGAGCTGGCCATGTGTTTGAGAGAGTTGGCCGTGTGAGAAAATTCTGTGATGGTGGGTGATGATCGTGAGTATTAGTTGCTGTCCAAGGAAGTGTGGAAGTGGATTTTCAGCCATGGGTCTTCTAGAATGGTATAGTACCTAACCCTTCCTCTTGTTTTTCATTATACCCACTGATTTTAACACTTGAAAATCACATAAAATAGCTTGGGTTTCCATAGGTCCGAAAATTGAATTAGATGAGAAAAGTTTTCTTCCTTTGGCCATGCATGTTAACTTGAAGTATTGGGTTGGAAATTTTGATAACTTAAATTGAGTTGCTGCTGGACAGACTTGGGAATCAATGCATGGCTGAATGATTGTAGAGTTTTGGTGGAAAATGGGAGTGGTTTTGGTTGGTTGTTCTTGTTCTATTTTTGGATAGATGAATGGTGGATTATGGGTTGAATTCGTGTGCTGTTTTAGGTATGGTTTGGCAGCAAGTATATGTGTGTAGACTTAATGGAATTTTGTGAATGTGTGTGCTGATTTTGGGAGTTTAAATTGTATTTGATTGGGCTATTTTATTAGTTGATTGTTGGCTGGTTTTAGGATGATGTTGGGGCTGTTTTGGGTGTGGTTTGACAGCATGTATGTGTGTAAATTGAATGGAATTTTGAGAGTATGTTGTGTTGATTTTTGGAGTTAACTTGTAGTTTAGTTGGGCTGATTTATGAGTTGATTAAGTGGCTGTTTTGTGATGATATTGGGCTGAATGGTGTGCTGAATTTTGGAGAGTAGCCATAGGGTGTAGGTGTGTTTTTGTTGGCTGTTTGGTTGCTGTTTTAATGATGGATTCATGGGCTGTTTTAGTGGCATGATTGATGTTAATTTTTGGTGACTTGATGATGGATTCATGAGCTGTTTTAGTGGCCTGATTGATGTTAATTTTTGGTGACTTGATGATGGATTCATGGGCTGATTTGGTGGCCTAATAGATGTTAATTTTTGGTGATTCAAGGGCTGGATTTTTAGGAAGTTTTGAAGGATGGATGATGGCTGGATTTTGGGGTTTAGTTTGTGTTAATGGTTGTTTGCTTTGAGAATTTTATGCATTGGTTGAATGGATTGGAGAGAATGTTGCTTGCTGGTTTCCTTATGAAATTTTCTGCCATGGCTAAATATTTGTGGTGTGTTTTGGGTTGGACTATTGAAATGGGGTTGGATGATTGTAATTTGATTCATGGCAATATGTGAAGAGAGGTTTTATGTGGAGTTAGAAGTCCTAAATGGTTTCTTAAACTCATGGTTTAAAGGGTATGTAATATGATTGATAAATGAGTAATAAAATTTGTAAAAATGAATGAAGGGTGGATATGAGGTTTAAAAGTAACCTTAGACTAATGATTGGATTAAATTAAATTGCAGTGAGTTCTATAAACGACAAGAGGAGTTTTAAGCAAGCTCGGGTGCCGTTATCGTGAATTCTTCTTGGTCTCGTAAAGTGAGTAATCTTTTACTCACTGAGGACGAATATGTTTTATGTTTTCAAAGAATTTTATCAATGATTTTAGATATTTTAAAGATGCTAAACAAGTTGAGAAAGAACAGAATTTTAATGTCTTTAAAGTTTCTTTAAAGTTATGGAAAAGTCGAGCCATTCATATGTTGTTTGAGCATGTTTTATTACTACTTGATACTTTCAATGCTTTATGAGATATTTGATGATATATGATTGATATTGTGGTTGTGATTATGAAAGTTTTAAGATATGAAAGAAATGCTATGATGTATTGATTACTTTGTTGCTTTGAGACTTTGAGATTATGATGAAGGAAGATTGATTTAAATGTTGTGGTTGAGAAAAGATTTTATGTTGAGATTTGAAACTTGTATAGACATGAGCATGAACAGGGCTGGGCCCACTATTATTAAATGACAGAGCTGGGCTCACTATTATTAAATGACAGGGCTAGGCTCAATTATTAAATGACAGAACTGGGCTCACTATTATTAAATGACAGGGCTGTGCCCACTATTATTAAATGACAGAGCTGGGCTCACTATTATTAAATGACAGAGCTGGGCTCACTATTATTAAATGACAGGGCTGGGCCCACTATTATTAAATGACAGAGCTGGGCTCACTATTATTAAATGACAGGGCTGGGCCCACTATTATTAAATGACAGAGCTGGGCTCACTATTATTAAAGTACAGGGCTGGGCCCATTATGATGCATTACATGGTTCTTGATGATTTATATGTATTGATTTATGAGGTATTTCATGCTAGATGTATTGGTATGCATAAGATTCTCGATAGAAAGAACTTATGTATACGTTTACAGCTGGATTGCATATGATGTTTTATGGATTTTATTATATATATTGGAGCATATGCATACATTCACCGTTATATAATGATTTAAATTGCTTTATGAATGTGTTGTTTACTTCATCAGCCACACTGAGTTTGATAAATGAAAGAAAAATATTTTTATGAAATTGAGTGGCTGGTATTGTAAGCAATTACATAATAAAAGTCTGGCTCATTACGAAAACCCTCGGGGGAGTCTTCATTCTTTATGAACTGTTGACTCACCCTTTCTTCTTCTTCTCCCCTATGTAATCATGGATAATCTCTATGATTACATAGATGATACTTGTGTTGCAGGTACAGCGGATCTTGATGAAGATCCAGTGGCTGCACATTTGGGGTATGATGTCTGAGGGCGATGTACGCCCATTGGGTATATTTTGTATAGGCTTACACTGTAGTCTAGTTTTGTTGTACATCATGCTGTTATATATGTAGAAACATAATGATGTACTTTGGCTATGCCGTATGTGGCATTTTTGTTAGCCATTATTTTGTTGTATAGTCTTTGTATAAAACTGTTGTGTGTAGTTTATGTCAGCTCCAGGTGATGTTCTCTCACATGTTATGTATTTATTTCCGCTGCATGTATGTTATTAACTCTGATGTGATATGCTCAGATTATGAATTAACGATGTGGGCTTTACATGAGCCTCTGTGACTATTCGGTTTCATTTCAAAAAAAAATAGGTGATGAAATCGGGTCGCCACAATATATATATATGATACCCTCATAAAAGATTGATTTGTCCATTACTACATCGTAATGTAAGATTAATATTTATTTATCCAATAAATAAATATTCGGGGTATTACAGGGAGAGCATGGTCGATTTTAGATTAAGAAATACATTAAGTTGTTCTGTGTTTATTCGTAGTTTGGCATTTTTTGGATGAATCCACACTGGGGATAGTACAAAAATATAAAATAAATAAAAACCACAAACTAAATTTTGTCCACAATATATAATTAATACTAAGCTGAGGTTGTGAAATTTAATACATACGCTTCCTCCAACACCACATAACAAACTATTTAGATTTACCATCCACATCGAACCAATAAACAAGTCATGTCCAAAGTAAGATTCAAAACTAAATTAAATGAAATATTAATACTAAATCACATGAAGATAAATTTTCAACGTGTTGAAAACCAAATTCTATGACACCCACGTCAAATATTACATACTAATAGCCACGTTGTTGTTGAATGCGCCACATATGTTTCGACATTCTGTCACGATATTTTCGCATAAACTGTCTACCATCTCGTGATTGGTCTGGACATTCCCCCGGTGAGACATAGTTAACAAGTGGTCCTGTCTCGCGGTCTGGCACATCAATCCAAAAGTTTTCTCTTCGTAGAGCTTCTGCAAACAATCGATCATTTAAACCATCGGCTTCGCGAATGAAGTTGTGTATTGTGCAACACGCAATCACAAATAAACGTTGGTACCGCAGCGGGTACGGAGGCATCAAATTAAAAATTTTGAACCGATTCTTCAATACTCTGAACGTTCGTTCAACCACACATCGTAAAGAAGAGTGTCTATAGTTAAACAGCTCTTTGACACCTGTTGGTGGGCCTGTATCCCGAAATTGCTGCATATGGTATCGGTTGCGTCGGTATGAAGCAAGGAAACCCTTAGTGCAACCGTATCCAGCATCCACCACATAAAAAAAATCTACACATGATGCAAGCAGTACACAGTAAACTTTTAAACCATGTTCACAACATCAGAAAAACTTATGCACCATTAATTGATTAATTACCTTCGGTAGGCGTTGGAAATCGAAGCGCCGCGTCATTAACGCACATAGTAAAGATGCGAGAGTCATGCGCGCTCCCTTCCCAACCAAAATATACGTATGTAAAGTACATGTCCAGGTCGACTACACACATGACATTTTGTGTGTTGGTCGACTTCCTCCCTCGGTATCTGTTATTCCCACTAGGCACTCTGGCAGAAATATTAGTGTCATCAATAGCACCAATGCATTGCTGAAAGGACTAGTGTTAGTATGTAACATCGGATAAATCCTTCATAACAATACACTACAAATTAATAAATAAAGATGGTGTCTTGCTCACCGTAAACCACGAGTCATATTTACTGTTACTCGTAACGACTGGATGCGGCATCTCAGTAGGCCTCGGTTGTATTATTTTTTTCCCCAACATACAAATCGCTCTGCAACTCCTTCTTAAATAAGTGCTGATTGTCCATGTGGACCGTTGAAGCCTATCTACCGTCGACCGTTGTGAGTTATTTTGTGCCATCGTTAGGAGAAATATAGCAACTTGCTTGGTGATCTTCACATAACGACTGCTCCGTAGATAACCTCTCTCCTTAAGTGTGTTGCACAGAGCAATAAATGTGTAGGGGGACATACGAAATTGCTCCCAGCATGTATTCTCGTTCGGGTTAGTTAACACCCAATGAACATAACTTGGGGCATCTAGAGATGAAGTCCTCTGGGGTATTCGTATCACTGGCATATTAATAACCCCGAGCTGGAACCGTGTCATTTCAATGAACAATCCCATTAGTTCCAACTCTGTAGCCATAAACGCAGGGGTTGACCAAATTTCATCGTCGCTGTGGATCGACGATGGACCATCTTCATCTGTGAAATTATTATAACTTTGCCATTCCGCAAATTCATCTTCATCGAAATCAGCATTATTACTCGGCCCTGCCGCATATTCATTTGGATGCGCATTGTGATTAGGCCATTCAAAATCTTCATCTTCATCTTCATCTTCATCATCAACAGGACTGTTACTCGGCCCTGCATCACAGTCATCTGGATACGTATTGTAATTCTCGTACTCCTCATTTTCAACTTCATCAAAAACATGATTACATTACTCGCCCCTGCTGCATATCCATTTGGATACGGATTGTAATTCAGCCGTTCCGCATATTCATCTTCATGTGAAACAGGATAGTTACTCAGGGGTGCCACATAATCATCCGCCTCATGGAGCTGCAGGGAAACGTCCTCATCGGAGCCCTCATCAAGCACGTCCTCCCAATACTCAAAATTCATGATTGACAACCTACAGTAATACAAGGGAATGAGTTGTTAATGGTTTATAACGAATTAACCACAAAAACGGATTTAACAGAAATAAATGAATAGTCACGCAAACAAAAAAATAATAATAATCATTACTCGTACAAACTAGAGACAGTAAAGAAATATTTCTGAAATGCAGTTTTGAAGTACTACTCATAAAACGACATTCATGAAATAAAAAAGGCAATAATGAAATATTAATACAATAAGACAGATGAAATTGTCGTTAGCGTCAATACATAAAGAACATAAAAATTAAAACTTAAATTCGTTCACAGCCGCTAATAAATTTCGAAACTCAATACAAAACGATAGTCTTGTTTGAGGTCAAGTCCAGATCCATCCACATCCCATCCTAACTCACTAAATAACAGTAAGTATCCACCGTCGTCTTCGCTCGGGATCCATTTTTACAATCATCAACGCTTGGTTGTTGTGGGTTGCAAAGGTTAAGGCTCGGTAATACTTGTCGTCAGGGAAATGGAGCTCAGTAGTCAAGTCATTAATGATATCAAAGGCCTGTTCCACGGTGGACTTTACGACTCTAGTATGACTCGTTGCAGCATGGGAGGAATAGCTATTTGTAAATTTCTCCATGTGCTTATCGTAGCTTTCACACCTTTTTGTCCAGCCTGCCTCCATTTTCTCAAGGAATTCATCATGTTTAGATGACCGCTTGCTGCTACGGCCGGAGTCTTTCGAAGTGGCACGCCTCTTGCCCTTCCCCTTAGAATTATTTCCGTGGTCATTTGCACCCTTAGTCATGTCTATAGTAGCCGGTGGACTGTTGAGGTCAAGTTCTGGTTCTTCGGTGTCGGATTCTGGGACGTCCTGGGTGCTGGCAAAACCGAATTGACCA